>JBAKBP010006981.1:0-104481 GCA_037953745.1 Lithodes maja
GTACCTGCACCCTCTTCTCTCCCCTGACATACCAAAACAGTTTCTGTGTGTATGTATGTTTGTGTGCATACGTGAGCGTTTGTGTTGTTCTGTATATGAGGAAGTAATTAAAAGTGTATATGTACTGTATATCACTTACTCTCATGGTTATTTTATGATAATTTGTATTCTGCACATGCATCATTATTGTATTCATTTATTTTGTTTGTAAACCAATACTTACCATCCTCATATCTGTACATCTCATGTTCATCCACTAAATTGTAAAATGTGTATTTTCAGCTCATGAGGCTGCCATTCTTTAATAAACCGTTTATTATTATTATTATTATTATGTAGTAATATACACCCTATGTGGTGGATTGTGTTCTTTTATTTATAAATTATTATTTTACTTAGGCGTTGTTTCCACATAGTTGTTGTTGTTGTTCCCTAAGCTGCCTGGCCGAACAGCCCTGAGTCCCTGAGGAAGGCCATGGCCACGATCGAGCTTTCCCACAGAGCTCTCATTGAGTGTAGATTGTGTTGTTGGCATATGTGGTTGTGTGAAATGCAGTCTTCTATGATGTGTTTAATGGTATGGTGTGCTGTGTTACATCCCGGGCAGGTGTCGACGACGGAGTCATCCAGTCTCTTCTGATAGCTCAGGTGTCCGCATCTCGGCCTGGCCAGGTGGACTCTAATCCTTGCGAGGAAGGGAGGATTCGGAAGGATGGATTTCGGGAGGTCGTGCTTGCAGCTGCATGTTGTCTGTGAGTGAGTGGATGGATCGGCGAGAGATATGAGTATGGATGTGCTTCTGGAAGTTGGTTTGGGGTGGGCAGGGAGGGAGAGAGGACAGTAATTGTGTGTGATACCGTGTGATGGGTGTTGTTTTGATATTTCTTGGTGTCTGTGGGTGTGTTGCCATGTAGTTTAGTGGGTGGTCCTGGTTCGTGGAGGCTGCTGCCAGGAATTGAGTGCCTCTCATGGTCTTTGACTTTGAGGATTTTGGTTTCTTGATGTAGGTGATCTGTGGGTGCAGTATCTGTGCGGCTCCCGGACGGATTGCCGACGGACATTTGGCCGAACGGACATTTGGCCGACAGACCCTAACCTAACCTAACCTAACCTAACCTAACCTAACCTAACCGTTCGGCCAAATGTCCGTCGGCAATCCGTCCGGCCACGATCTGTGCAGCCTGTAATGATCTTTAGGGCTTTGTTTTGAATAGTCTGTAAGGTCTTATGATGTGTTTCAGCTAGGTTAGAAGCCAAGGCTGGGCTTGCATATTCCATCACTGATCTTATGTATTGTTTATATACTGTGGTGGTGGTTTCTTTGTTGTGTCCAAATTTTGTGTAAGCAAGTGACCTGAGGGCGTTAAGTCTGGGTGTCAGTTTCTTTTTAATGTGATTTTGATTTGTTGTTTTGTCTTTTTACTGTGTTCGTATAAGTTTTGGTTTGTTTATTTTGCAAGTTTTACATTATAATACAGCCAGCCTCTGCACCATCCCCAGCGCTTGTAAAGTCCAAGAGGTACTAGAATTCAACGACACATTCCTGAGACATATCCCAAAATGTTGATTCTTTTCACCCTAGGCTCTATTTGATGGTTTCCATGCCATGTATAGGTAAATTCAGCCACATCACTCGGTATGCATTGCACAACACTACATGTCTCATGTACCCAAGCTCCACACACACCAAACAGGATTGAGTTACAACCTACATTCTTCTTTTATGTGATGTATGACCAAACAGGTGATGTATGACCTGGGAGTTGCAGGGTCTGGTAAATGAGTTTGGAACAGTGTGCGAAAAACGGAATTTGAAGGTAAATACGGGGAAGAGCAAGGTTATGGTCTTCGAAAGGGGTGAAGTCACAGAGTGTGAGGTGAAGCTGAACGGTCAGGCTATGGAGATCGTCAACTCTTTTAAGTATCTGGGCAGTGTGTTGAGTAAAGATGGGACTATGGATGAAGAGGTGCGGGAGAGGGTACAACAGGGGAAGAGGGTTGTAGGAATGCTAAAAGCAGTAACAAGAAATAGGGTGGTCAGTATGGAAGTGAAGAAGTCCTTGCATGACAGTGTGGTAATCCCGACACTGACTTACGGAAGCGAAGCATGGACGTTGGTTGAGAGACTCAGACCAAGAGTGAGAGCAGTGGAAATGAATTACTTAAGGAGTGCGTGTGGAATTACATGGAGGGATAGACAGACTAATGAGGAAGTAAGAAGGAGGTGTGGTGTGGAGGTAGATGTGCTGGAAAGTGTGAAAAGGAACAACTTGAGATGGTTCGGCCATATGGAACGTATGGAAAGCGAGAGAATGACTAAGAGGGTGTACGAGAGCGAGGTGGAGGGACAGAGGGGGAGAGGTAGACCGAATATGAGGTGGAAGGATGGAGTGAGGAACTACATGAATGAAGGCGGTGCTGGTTGGGGGGAGGGGCGTCGACTGACTGGGGACAGAGGTGCATGGGGGCGGTTCGTTCGTGGCCACCCCTTCGGGGATCACGGCGTCAGGCAATAGATAGATAGATAGATGACCAAACACCATCACCTTTGTGTTACCCACATTAACTCACAAGCCTATGGCCTTCATTCCCTCCCCTTTATTCCTAACGGTCTCTATAAAACCCTCTATGCAATTGTTATTTGCAATAAAACCAACTTGTCAAACATTTAATAACTCCCGAATCAGCCTCATCTCAAAATCTCTTGACAATGTTTCTAGCACCATCGCCCCACCTTTACTGTGATCTCTTAACTTGCTTCACCATTCTAAGGAATGCAAATGAATGCAAATAGCAACAGGCAAACTTGTCTTAATGAGGCTACTTGTTTATAAATATAAAGGGAAAATGAGAATATGTACCAATATGTGCACGACTCATTTGACTTGAGCTTACTCAGCCATAGAAATGAACTACATAAAGGTTTGTCTAAACATATTTGGAAAGTTGTTACCATCTTGCAATTTATTATAATTATCTTGTTGCAACTAAAGATGTTCATGATGCGGTTGAAAAGGAAATGCTTCACTTGATCAGAGTTGCATTGTTTTCCAACAATTTTGAAGGTATTTCTTTTTGTGTAATTAATCTGGTCAACTGTAAAGTACAGTAGGGTCCCAAGTAGCGCCAGAAGTTGGTGATGCAAGAGCTCGTCTAATTGACTTCATGCTAATTGAAATCACACCATTAAATACATGTAACCTATGGGGAAAAGGAAATTTGGTGGATTTCTGAGCCTGAGTTTTATGGGTTAGACTTTTGATAGATAACAAATAACCTAATTAAATATTAGTAATTCATACTCATTCATACCATAGCATAAAATAATGCATGTGAATAGGGTTACAATGTACTCACTTTAATTCTACATGGATTATGTACAGGGGACGGAGAATCCGAGGCTGCAGGGCGGTGGTTACTGAGGGCCCGGCATCATGACCCGGAGGTGCTTCTGCATCCCCTCCATCCTCCAAGACTGCCACATCCCCAGAATGCATCAGCTCATCCACCTCTTGCTGAAACATCCCCAGAACATGTCAGCTAATCCACTTCTTGCTGCCACATCCCCAGAACATGTCAGCTAATCCTCCTTTTGCTGCCACATCCCCAGAATGCATCAGCTCATCCACCTCTTGCACAAACCCATCAAAGTCAAGGTCACTGACAACAGACAGGGCTTGGTCATTCTGGTGTGAAGGGCCTGGCTGGGGCTCGTCAAGTGGTGTGATGACGTAGTTTTCATCATACAGTATTCTGGTTACCATTATATGTTTTTCTTTAGCTTATATTCTACCTCTAGGACTCAAATTGGTATATATGATCTTAATACACCCTCTGAAGGTGCTTCTTAAACTGCATGAAATCATCTTATTTTAGCCAGAATCAAAGGTAAAAACATGTCATAGTGCTGACAGGATTAAAACTACCTCAAGTAAATCCTTCACTAAAATTATGACATGTTTATTATTTGGTTCTATTTAATACTAGTCAATTATTTTAAATTTAGGAAAGGCCTCTCCTGTATTGGCAAATGTAGGCTACAGTCCAAATCAATAGTTCACCATCAACCTTGCTCATAAACTGTTTTTTTTTAGTTACCGGTACTACATCTTTTCCTTGACAGTCCTCATGTGTTTCTAACAACCTGTTTTTATTTATAAATTATTATTTTACTTAAGCGTTGTTTCCACATAGCGATTTTGAAAAGTTGTTTTGTCTTTTTACTGTGTTCGTATAAGTTTTGGTTTGTTTATTTTGCAAGTTTTACATTATAACCTGTAACTATACCCTGTTCCAAATAAGTATGCCAAAACTCTTGATCATTAACCTCTATGATTCACAAACGACTAGGGTAAGCGAGCTAATATGTCTTCCATTTGGGAAGGGTCAGCCAGGGAACAGGTGTGGAAATTTACAGCTCATTTGCTCTAGCCTATTTTGAGTTACCGAGGTTAGGGTTGACAATTTCTGGCCTACCTACTTGGAACAGGGTATAGTAAGTACTATTTGCCTGGTGTTGTAGATTTGTCGAGTTATGTCCTTTTCTCTAAACTTCACACAAATAATGATTAACCCTTTAACCCATTCAGCACAATGACACCTTTTTACCTTTTGATCCTGGCTAAAATTAGATGATGTTGTGCAGTTGAAGAAACTCCTATGCTATTCATTTCACTCCTAGAGGTAGATTACTGTATTAGGTGAAGGAAATCAACTCTAATGGTAACCAAAATATGTTGAGAATTACGTCATCGTGCTGAAGGGGTTAAGGCTTTTGTTGAACTATTGGTTTTGGCATTACTGTACCGTTTAAAATTAATGTCCGACCTTCATCATGTAATGTGCAGATTTTCACTTCAGGGTTTATATTTTCTGGCCCCGTTGTTGTTGTTGTTGTTGTTGTTGTTGTTCTTGTTCCCCAAGCTGCCTGGCCGAACAGCCCCAAGGCCCCGAGCAATTCCAAGGCCACAACCGAGCGCCCCCACAGAACCCTCCTTGCCGACCACAACAAAGCCTGGGTGACCGAAGCCACTCCATGGCGGGGAGCTGAGGAGGGCGCAGAAACGCCCGGGAAACCAAAGCCCCACCCAGGGCCCTGTGCCCCTCAGCAATTATGAAGAGAAAGTTGAGGGGCAAGGCCCCTCTCCATCATGGTTTGCCCTATTAGTTTTGAGATTTTAGGGCATTCGCCCAATTAGTTTGGACATTTTAAGACTGTTCACCCCAGTTCTGTCAATTTTAAGCCCTTTCATGCCATTTAGGTGTCATTATTTACCTGGCCGGAAGGGGAGTGCACCTGATGACTGGAAGACAGGCATAATAGTCCCCCTATATAAGGGTAAAGGAGAACGAGGAGTGTGTAGTAAGCACCGAGGAATATGTCTTCTAAGCGTAGTAAGGAAGGTGTACAGTAGGGTAGTGATTGAGAGAGTGAGAGCGAGAATGGAGAAATGGATAGGTGACGAGCAGGGCAGTTTTAGGAAGGGAAGAGGTTGTGTAGATTAGATTTTTACCCTGAATTGTGTTATGGAGAAATATCTGGAGAAGCAACAAAAGCTGTATGTTGCCTTTATGGACTTGGAGAAGGCCTATGACAGAGTGGATAGAGAAGGTATGTGGAAAGTACAGTACAGTACTTAGAATATACGGAGTAGAGGGCAAGTTGCTGAAAGCAGTGAAGAGCATGTATGAGAATACAAAGGAGGTAGTATGTGTGGAGAATGAGCAGAGCGAGTTCTTTGATCTGAATGTTGGGTTGAAACGGGTGTGTGATGCCCCCGTGGTTGTTGTTGTTGTTGTTGTTGTTCCCTAAGCTGCCTGGCCGAACAGCCCCGAGTCCCTGAGGAAGGCCATGGCCACGATCGGGCTTTCCCACAGAGCTCTCATTGAGTGTAGGTTGTGTTGTTGGCGTAAGTGGTTGTGTGAAATGCAGTCTTCTATGATGTGTTTAATGGTATGGGGTGCTGTGTTACATCCCGGGCAGGCGTCGACAACGGAGTCATCCAGTCTCTTTTGATAGCTCAGGAGAGCTGGATGGTGTCCGCATCTCAGCCTGGCCAGGTGGACTCTGTCCTCGCGAGGGAGGGAGGATTCGGAAGGATGGATTTCGGGAGGTCGTGCATGCAGCTGCGTGTTGTCTGTGAGTGAGTGGATGGATTGGCGAGAGATATGAGTATGGATGTGTTTCTGGAAGTTGGTTCGGGGTGGGCAGGGAGGGAGAGAGGACAATAATTGTGTGTGATACCGTGTGCTGGGTGTTGTTTTGATATTTTTTGGTGTCTGTGGATGTGTTGCCATGTAGTTTAGTGGGTGGTCTTGGTTCGTGGAGGCTGCTGCCAGGAATTGAGTGCCTCTCATGTCCAGATGGTCTTTGACTTTGAGGATTTTTGTTTCTTGATGTAGATGATCTGTGGGTGTAGTAGCTGTGCAGCCTGTAATGATCTTCAGGGCTTTGTTTTGAATAGTCTGTAAGGTCTTATGATGTGTTTCAGCTAGGTTAGAAGCCCAGGCTGGGCTTGCGTATTCCATTACTGATCTTATGTATTCTTTATATACTGTGGTGGTAGTTTCTTTGTTGTGTCCAAATTTTTTGTGAGCAAGTGACCTGAGGGCGTTAAGTCTGGGTGTCAGTTTCTTTTTAATGCTTGTGGTGTGCTGTTTGAATGTCATATGAGTATCATATGTTACTCCTAGGATTTTGGGTGTGTGTGTATGTGTTAGGGGTGTGTTGTTTATGGTGAGTTGAGGGATGTATTCGTGTTCACCTGTCCAGCTTGTGAGCAGGGTTGCGGTGGATTTGGCTGGGGCTAGATTAAGTCTGTTTGTAGTGCACCAGCCATGTAGTGTGTTGAGATAGGGTTGAAGGAGATCTGTTGCTCTTCTTGGGTCATGGTGTGTGCATGTGAGTGTTATGTCATCTGCATAGGAGGCTAAGTTTATTTGGGGAGTATTGGGTGTAGTTATATCGTGCATGTACAGATTGAAGAGTGCGGGCGATAGGACGGATCCTTGTGGGACTCCGTTTGGAAAGTTTCTGATTTTAGATGACTGACCGGCAAAAGATACGTGTGCACATCTGCCTGCTAGGAAGTTGGCCAGCCACCTTTTTGTGTTGTTGTGCATGTTTGTGTTGTAGATTTTGTTTGTTAGGTTGTGGCGTGGGATGGCATCGAAGGCTTTACTAATGTCGAGTGTGGCTAATAGTGATCTGTGTGGTGGTCTAGCTGAGTTGATGCCGTCAAAAGCTCTTTGTGTAAGGTCTGTGAGAAGAGTGTTTGTGGAGTGCAGTGGCCTAAAGCCATGTTGTGTTGGAGCTAGGGGTAGGTCGGGTGTAATTAGTTGTAATACTAGGCGTTCCATGACTTTGGAGGGGGAGCAAAGGAGTGTAATGGGGCGGTGCGAGGAGGGTAGCGTGGGGTCTTTGTTGGGTTTGGGGAATGTGATGATGATACCATGCTTCCAAATGTCTGGTATTGTGTTGTGTGAATAGCTGTAGTTTGATATGTTAGTGAGTGTTTGTATGCCTTGTGGTCCCAGGTGTCTGAGGTGTATGTTGCTTATGTTGTCTAGGCCACAGGCGGGTGAGTGCTTGAGATTGTTGATGATATGCTTTGTCTGGTGATTGGTGAAGGGTGTATAGTCAGGGTCTGTGGGGAATTGTCTCTTACGTCGGATGACACGTCGGTCGTCTTTGTGAGGTTTTAGGTGGCTGACATGTGAGAAGTGATTGATGAGAGTGTTTGCTTGTTGTTTACATGAAGGAGTAGAGTCTGTTGTTGTGATTGCAGCATGTGATTGTGTTGTGTTGCTGTTGGAAAGTGTGATGCTGTTTAGTGTTTTGTAGAGTTTTTTGGGGTTTGTTTTGTGATCAAGTGTTTGTAGGAAGTTATTCCAATTTAGTTTTTGTTGTTCTTGTATTTTGTTGTTAGTTTGGGTGTTGAGTGCTTGAATTTGTTGTGTGATGTCTTGTGTGTGGGGTGCTGGGGAGTGTTTCAGTGTGTCGCGTTGTCTGATGAGGTTTTGAATTTCTGGTGTGAAGTTGGGGTTGTGTCTTTTTCTGTTACCTCTTGGAATGTGTTTCTTGTCAGCGTTTTGGATAGTTTTATTGAGTATGTGTACAGCATTGTTGATGTTAGTGATGGGTGTACTGTTTAGAGTTGTGAAGTGTTGTTCGGTCTCATTTGTAAATGCTTCCCAGTTAGCTCTTTTATAATTGGTGTATGTGTGTTTGTGGCTAGCTGGGGTGAGTCTGGTTTTGGTGGTGTGTGATGCCCCCGTGGTTGTTTACTGTATATATGGATGGAGTCATGAAAGAAATACAAGGAAGAGCAGTGGATGTTGGTGTACCGCTGATTAGGGAGGGAAATATGTGGAAGCTACCTGTACTGCTGTTTGCTGAGGATACAGTTCTGATGAGCGATAATGAATGGGAGTTGCAGGGTCTGGTAAATATGTTTAGAGCAGTGTGCGAAAAACGGAATCTGAAGGTAAATGCGGGGAAGAGCATTGTTATGGTCTTCGAAAGGGGTGAAGCCACAGAGTGTGAGGTGAAGTTGAATGGTCAGGCTATGGAGATTGTCAGCTCTTTTAAGTATCTGGGCAGTGTGTTGAGTAAGGATGGGATTAGAGATGAAGAAGTGCGGGAGAGGGTACAACAGGGGAAGAGGGTTGTAGGAACGTTGAAAGCAGTAACAAGAAATAGGGTGATCAGCATGGAAGTGAAGAAGTCCTTGCATGACAGTGTGGTAATGCTGACACTGACTTACGGAAGCGAAGCATGGACGTTGGAGAAGAGACTCAGACCAAGAGTGAGAGGGGTGGAAATGAGTTACTGTACTTAAGAAGTGCATGCGGAGTTACATGGAGGGATTGACAGACGAATGAGGAAGTAAGGAGGCGGTGGATGTGCTGGAAAGGGTGAAAAGGAACACCTTGAGATGGTTCGGCCATATGGAACGTATGGGAAGCGAGAGAATGACTAAGAGGGTGTACGAGAGCGAGGTGGAAGGACAGAGAGGGAGGGCTATTTTGTTTAAACTTGATGGAGGTCTTGGGAGCAAACTAAAAACCTCCCTGTAACTCTCTCTTGACATTAGTTATAGATATTCCTCAAGAAAACTTAATACAGCCAAATTATGCTGACTTCATTTTTACCAAGGATTTTTTTTCTCCTTATTAGCGAGATTAACAAAGTTGCAATTATGGAGGTAGTCCATGCCTTCGAGCCATTCTAAGGGTGTACAGTCTTGCTGAAAGTCATATTCCACCTTCAAAACTTCATATTCCTCTCTTACGTAAATAAATACAATTGTTTTTTCGTACTACAAGCCCACCATTCATTAAAAGTAGGCCAGAAATCATAAACCCTAACCTCTGGAACTCAAAATAGGGCTAGAGCAAATGGGCTGTGAATTTCCACACCTATTCCCGGCTGACTCTTCCCAAATGGTAGAAATATTTGCTTGATTACTCTAGAAGTTTTGTTTTTTAGTTATAGAGGTTAATTATTTAGATTGTTGGCCTAATGATACTGAATAGATTACAGTATATGTGATGTGGCCAGTTTGTGTGTTGTGTATTAAGTTAATATACCAGGTACTGATCTCAAGTGATGGCGTCTCTTCCGTGGATTGACCTCCAAATCTGCCAACCTAGAGGTTGGCAGATTGGAAGCCAAAGCGTCACAGTTTTCCTTTGCCCCTCAACTTTCTCTTCATAATTGCTGAGGGGCACAGGGCCCTGGGTGGGGCTTTGGTTTCCCGGGTGTTTCCGCACCCTCCTCAGCTCCCCGCCATGGAGTGGCTTCGATCACCCAGGCTTTATTGTGGTAGGCAGAGAGGGTTCTGTGGAGGCGCTCGGTTATGGCCTTTGGCCTTGCTCGGGGCCTTGGGGCTGTTCAGCCAGGCAGCCTGTATAACAGCAACAACAACAACAACCGACAAGGATGGAGTTGTTCTAGGAATGTGAGCCATGGTATCATAGGCATTCAAGGGAGATTTGTATTTGTATGTTCATGTATTTTTTTATTCATTATTTGTTTTTAGTTTTCTCCCAAGACCTCCATCAAGCTTAAAATAATACCCCCAAGACCTCTCTTCAAGATAAACTTGTACATTTTTCAGTAGAAAAATGTCCCGGCCGAAGTCCGGTTCCTCTTAAATTACAGGCTCGCTTATAGCTTGCCAGGAAAAATTAGACAGAGGCACAAAAATTTCTTAAAATTGCCAAACTAATGGAGTGAACGTCTTGTAGTCCCCCTGTTACTACTCTCCTTGGCGCGGTTGGGGGGCTTCGGGGCCGGCAACTGGGGCTTGATGGGGGATGTTTGTGGTAATTACCCTTCCTCTCTCCCCTCGAGCTTTCGTCGTCAGCTTGACTAATTTTGAGTAGTTTTTCCATTTCTCTTTCTATGGTTTTCCCCTTCTATTCTTATTCTGTCCCATTCGGTTGTCCTCGGGCAACCTACATCTCATGTCTCCCTGGCCTGGCTTGGTAGCAGACTCCTGGCATGATTTGTCTCTTCGGTTGCTGTTGTGGCCGGACTGACTTGATTCCCTTCGGTAATGCATTATTTGCTTCTCGATGTGTTTTTTCTACCTTCGACCTGATCTCTCATTCTTCACCCTGATCACTTCTTGGTTGGTGTTGCGGTGTAGCAGTTCTTGCCTCATCCTTCGGCCCTGCCCTATAAGAGCTCAGATGTGGAGCTCATGTGGTCCGGCTGAACTGGTGAATTGGCGAGAAATTTCTGCGTGTCTTCGCCTTCCTCGATTTGTTCCCCTACTGCCCTTCCCTCTCTATCTTGACTCGTTTAGTTATATATCTTGATCGAATCCTTCGGGCCAGCCCTATGAGAGTTCTTTTATGGAGCTCAGTGGTCTGGTTAAACTAATGTAAAAAAAAAAAAAAAAAAAAAAAAAAAAAGTCTTGTAGTAGGCCTATAACAAAATAATTTAACTATACATAAGGGCTAACGGGGTCCAGAAAAATCAAACCTCCCCTTAACTAACCCACCTCCAATTACAAGTAAGTGTACGAGCTTTAGTAGGGGAAATTACTTTTTATTTAGTTAGAAAGCTGTTGCCATTCCTGAGCATGAGGGTACTCCCACTTACCTTGAAAGGAAGGTGTATATCTTATGTGTTAGGATTGTGATGATCTATGCCTCGGAGACGTGGCCGGTTAAAGCGGATATCGTTAGAATGGAACAGGAATGAGAAGAGAATGGTGAGATGGATATGTGGGCTTAACTTCAGGGACGGGGTATCGAGTAAGGAATTAAGGCGGCGTCTGGGCATTAGGAGTATCACTGAAATGATGCGCACAAGCCAACTTGGTTGGTTTGGACACATGGAGAGAATGGATGATCAGAACTGGGTAAAGAAAGCCGGACTGTGAACGTGGGGGGAGCTGCGCGTAGGGGTGGCCCTAGAAAGACGTGGGTTCAGGTATAGTACTGCAGTCCGATCTCAAAATAAAGTACTTGACAACAGAGGCAGCCCATGACAAGGTTGCCTAGAATGCCACCATTTAGGACATGAGACTGTAACCACACTCTCTGTGGACGAAGCAGTTTTTAAAGTTGTATGTAGGTAAAGTTAAGTTAGATTAGAACTTTAAATTATCACTGAAGTGGTGTATTGGTGGAAATGTCCAAGAACCATTTTGTCCTGAGATCACCAACTATACTTAATGTAAGCTGTTAGGGGTATATTTTTACCAAATAAATCTCTGCTAGTGGTGGGGCAGAAGCCAGAATTAGATTTTTTTTTTTTTTTTTTTTTTTTTTTTTTTTTCTATGTGATTGAGGGAGGCAAAAGGCATAACTGCCTATAGCGAGTGCCTCCCCCATAGTTGAAAGAGTGACAGGGCCAAAATCAAGGGACGTTCGAGCCAAAATGCCTGGACACACGGAGTTTGAAGCAATTTAAGTCATAGGAAGAGGGAAAGACTGATTCTGGGAGAGAGTTCCAGAGCTCAGATGTTGAGTAGAAGAAAGTTTGAGAGTAACGTTTCACTCTTGGGTTGGAGAGTTGCACAGAGTAGGGGTGGGATTGAGTTGCAAGACGGGTACCACGTGCCCTACGTAAAGGAGGTGGTATGCACTGGGATAGCTCTGAGGAACACTGATTATTATAGTAGCGATAGAATAGCGAGAGAGATGCAACATTGCGGCGGAGACAGAGAGATTGCAGAGAGTTGGTGAGTGGACGGGAGTTAATGATACGAAAGGCCTTCCTTTCAACTTTGTCTAGGAGAGCGGTGTGAGAGGAACCTCCCCACACATGTGAACCATACTCAATACGCACTATGCCCCTGTACAGAGCAAGAAGCTGTGCAGGGGAAAAGAACCCCCTAAGGCGGTTGAGCACACCCAGCTTCTGGGAGGCTGCCTTAGCAAGACTGGTAATATGGTCCTTCCAAATGAGAGCAGAAGAAAAAGAGACACCAAGAATATTGAGAGAAGATGAAGGGTTGATTTTTGTATTGTTGAAGAATAAGGGATAGTCCGCTGGGAGATCCTGACGGGTAGATAGATGGAGAAATTGGGTTTTGGAAGCATTAAAGTTAACAAGGTTTTCTCTGCCCCAATTGGAAATAGTATTTAGATCAGAATTTAAGAGTTCTATGGCTTCATTACGTTTGTCGTTGAGGGATTGCTGGCTGGGGCGTTCTGAAAAACTAATGGAGTAGTGTAAGGTTGAGTCGTCTGCGTATGAATGGATGGGAATTAAGGTACAGTTAAGGAGATCATTTATAAAAATTAGAAAGAGAATAGGAGATAGGACAGAGCCCTGAGGAATACCGGAGTTTATAGGGTGAGGAAGTGAACAATGGCCGTCCACAACCGCAGCTATGGAACGGCCGGAAAGGAAATTAGAGACAAAGGCACAGATGGAGGGATAGAAACCGAAGGAGGGTAGTTTAGAAATTAAAGATTTATGCCAGACTCTATCGAAGGCTTTCGATATGTCTAGTGCAATAGAAAAAGTCTCACCGAAGTCCCGAAAGGAGGATGACCAAGAGTTAGTAAGATATGAAAGAAGATCACCAGTAGAGCGACCCTTAAGGAAGCCATACTGGCGATCTGAGAGCAGATTATGAGAAGATGTGGCTGGGGTTAGTTCAGAGAAATGCTGCCAATTCAAACCATGAGAAGACTTCCACTCCACTTGAAGGGAAAGCTGTACGCTTTATGTATTAAAAGCTCAATAATCTATGCTTCAGAATCGTGGCCCGTCAAAGTGGTTGATATCAACTGAATGAAACTGAACAAAAAGAAAATAGTGAGATGGATGTGTGTTGCCAAACTGCAAAATAGGTTATCTAGTGAAGAACTGAGGAGACAGTTAACTATCAAGAGTATCAATGATGAGATGTGTAGGCTACAAGCAAGCTTGGATATTTATTATATTGTATTTTTTTCTGTGTGTATGCAGGAGATAAAAGGCAAAGCTGCCTGTAAAAAGTGTGCTTGTAGAAAGGATGGATGAATTAAACTGGGTGAAAACATCCAAGTCTGTGAGCTTGGAGGCAATTGCACCAAGGGGTAGACGTAGAAAGGCGTATGAACAGACTATACGCTTTGATCTTGAATTAATAATGCTGACAAGTGAAGCTGCTCCTAAATGGGATGCTAGAAATGCTGCCATTAGGATGTGAAACTGGAATCGCACTTTGCGTGGAGCACTCGGTCCCGGACTTCCCAAATTGACTAATTCCTTGAACGTGACGATAGTGCGTTGTTATATTTGCGATTAGTTTGCTTGGGAAACAGATTAACCTGCTCATGTAGTAATGTAAACCCTATGTGGTGGATTGTGTTCTTTTATTTCATAAATTTGATTTTAGTAAGCGTTTTCACATAGTGATTTTGATAAGTTATTTTGCCTTTATATTGTCTTTGTCCAAGTTTTGGGTTGTTTAGTTTGCAAGTTTTACATTTTAATTTATGTATGGTATGTATATGTACAGTATGTACCATTTTGTTATAATTTTGTTTTAAGTGAACTTTAGCCTATAACGGAGATTATATATAGCCAGTTTTCCATAATATTTGTTCATGTGTTGACAATTGTACATACAATACACCATACTTTGGTACTATTGAAGTAATACTACTGTACTCTGCTCTTGGCAGCTCATTCTAGTCTTCATTATCACTGTTGCTCCTGTTTGGTCAGTGATCTTGGTAAACTATGGTATTATTATTAATACTGCTCTTATTTGGATACAAAATTATTTTAATCGTTTGGACATAATATCCCCTCTGTTACTACTCTCCTTGGCGCGGTTGGGGGGCTTCGGGGCCGACGATTGGGGCTTGATGGGGGATGGTTGTGGTAATTTCCCTTCCTTTTTTCCCTCGAGCTTTCGTCGTCAGCATGACTAATTTTGAGTAGTTTTTCCATTTCTCTTTCTATGTTTTTCCCCTTCTATTCTTATTCTGTCCCATTTGGTTGTCCTTGGGCAACCTATATCTCATGTCTCCCTGGTCTGGCTAGGTAGAAGACTCCTGACCTGATTTGTCTCTTCGGTTGCTGATGTAGCCGAGCTGACTTGATTCCATTCGGTAATGCATTTTTTGCATCTCACTGTGATTTTTTTATACCTTAATCCTGACATTTCATTCTTCGCCCTTGATCACTTCTTGGTTGGTGCTGCAGTGTAGCAGTTCTTGCCTCATCCTTCGGCCCTGCCCTATAAGAGCTCTGCTGTGGAGCTCGTGTGGTCCGGCTGAGCGGATGAATTAGCGAGAAATGTCTGCGTGTCTTCACCTTCCTAGATTTGTTCACCTCCTGCCTTTCCCTATCTATCTTGACTTGATTAGTTGTCCATCTTGATCAAATCCTTCGGGCCAGCCCTACGAGAGTTCTTTTGTGGAACTCAGTGGTCTGGTTAAACTAATTTAATAAAAAAAAAAAAAAATTGGACATAATATGGACTGTCTCACCGGGGTCTCCTAATAGCTCAACACCCTCCATGAGGCCCACTGTGCTGTTATTCCCGCCTGCATGCAGATATTGTGTGTTATATACAACTCTTCCATCTTTCAAATCACATTCACTGTTTGATCAGTCAATAAAAACAGCTCCAGAGGCTCCCTCTGGGTGCCACTATTGGAACCAACACCATAAACCCTGCAATGTATGATATGGTGGTTGGATTTATAATCCGTAAAAATCATCTGTATACAGTAGTTTATTACTAGAAAATGTCATCCTATATGTCATATGGCACCTGCTGTGTGCTTCCACAGCCAGATCCTCTGCAGTTGCCACATGCCGGAGTGCATTCAATATTATTCCTCTTGTATGTGCATCTCAGGGTGCTGCAGTCGGCTTGGCAGTTACATCTGATGGTCCGGAGTATATTTTCATGAGCAGGAACTAGATCCATTGGAAGGGGCACAAAACCCTCAACACATGCCTGCCAACCCCATTCTGTTGGACAAAGTTTGTCGGCACATCCCGTCCACTCTTGTACTTGGAGGTAGGCTACACACGCAGGCTGTGGTATTTTGCTGCTCCAGATGCTTGAGGCAATACTTGCGATTGAACGTGACTAGAGCTTGAAACCAACTTCTCGCAGAACCGCTGATGCCGAAGAGAGTTCAGCGTGTAAAGTAACCTACCATTGTAGAGGACCATCATTGATTTTTCTCCCGCATCAGTCATACTATGTTTGGAAGCTGAAGGAACGTGCAACACATCGACTTGCTCGCTGAGTGTTTTACCGATTTTGAACTTCTTGAGGGAAGCTCCCTTTCCGACTCCTTGAAGGCCAGATGATGTGTCACACCCAAGAATAGCTTAGAAAGAATATGCTTGAGCATGACGTCATGTTCTACTTTGGTTCAAAACATAAAAACGGGTCATGAGATTTCTGACATGCATTGTAACAGAGGAGGACACATAAATCAGTCTTAACCAACTACCACAATGTTGGTAGTGGTAGCAGACTGCTCAGCTTTCAGCACAATGAATAGATCAGCATCTGCTGCTGCTTATTCTGCCTGTTGGCCAGGAATTGTTCCTTTTTCATTGTGACATGCATATCAGGTGTAAATGTCATAGTTGCACCAGCATTCTCTATTGATCATCTCTGGTGTGTAGTACTTTTTGTTATATCTTTCATATCCATCAAACACGACTATGGCGTGTCCATATTTCTTAATTACATATTCAGTTTATTGGTGGCAGATGGCTTCGTATGGTAATCCACGGGACCGTGGGATGCGTTTAACAAATGCCCTGCCGTCCAATACATGCTAACAAATTTTACACAATCACATCTTTAGCCATTTTCCCTTAAGATATTCTGCCGGGACTTTTTATTTGTTTTATAGAGACTGTTTCAATGGTAGATTCCCTATAAAATATCTTTATTTACAATTAGTGTGAGGTATTCTACCAAAATTACTGTACTTACCACAACAATTGATCTTATTTCAACATCTCATGTTACTGAAAGTTTGCAACTGTGTATGTGTAGTCTGTTTTAAGGTATGAACTGAGCAATAGTAAAGTGTAGCCTACATTTCCTTATTCCGATTGGTTGTTGCGAAAATATACTGACTTAAAGGGGTAAGCTTTTATCAATAACTTTCAATGGTTATCAGTTCCCAGCAACATTTCTAGGATCTTTTGCACTGGTATTAGAAACTAGACAGAAGACAGACTAGTTTATGTGTAAGAATTATTTAAAATTATTACCGTATAAGCTGCCATACCATTGATGACGATAAAAGTTAAGGGATAAAGCTCTTTTGTGATACGAACTTTAGTGGTAAAGAAAATGGTTGTGTGTGTGTATGCACATAATGTTCAGCCCTTACCAACATATACAATGTAAGAAAATACAGGCTCTCCTTGTCGAGGTTGGGGGGCTTCGGGGCCGGCGACTGGGGCTTGATGGGGATGGTTGTGGTTATTTCCCTCCTTCTCTTCCCTCGAGCTTTCATCGTCAGCTTGACTAATTTTGAGTAGTTATTCCATTTATCTTTCTATGTTTCTCCCCTTCTATTCTTATTCTGTCCCATTCGGTTGTCCTCGGGCAGCCTATGTCTCATGTCTCCCTGGCCTGGCTAGGTAGTAGACTCCTGACCTGATTTGTCTCTTCGGTTGCTGTTGTGGCCGAGCTGACTTTATTCCATTCGGTATTGCATTTTTTGCATCTCGCTGTGATTTTTTCTACTTTAGTCCTGATATTTTCTTCTTTGCCCTTGATCACTTCTTGGTTGGTGCTGAAGTGTAGCAGTTCTTGCCTCCGTCATTCTGAAGTTATCTTGTCCCGGCTCCGGATTAGTCATACACAATTGTCTCATGGTTACCTGATGTCATCCCCTCACGACCCTCAACTCCAGTGCAGCGTGTGCGGTCCGCGTTTAACAATTCGCCACATTTTCACTGACTGTCGCCGGTATTCCCGTCTCCGATCACTTTATTTTGGCAATTCTGATTTATCTCACATTTTAGAAGATTCTCCTTACTTTTCCTTCTACCATATTTCCCGTTTCCTCAAAGATACTTCTCTTCTTGATTTGATTTAATTCTCTCTTCCTTTATTCTTCTCCTTTCGTTTTAATCCTTCGGCCCTGCCCTATAAGAGCTCTGCTGTAGAGCTCATGTGGTCCGGCTGAACTGATGAAATGGTGAGAAATGTCTGCGTGTCTTCACCTTCTTAGATTTGTTGACATCCTGCCCTTCCCTATCTATTTTGACTTGATTAGTTGTCCATCTTATCAAATCCTTCGGGCCAGCCCTATGAGAGTTCTTTTGTGGAACTCAGTGGTCTGGTTAAACTAATATATAAAAAAAAAAAAAAAAATGCAGGACCTTGATTGACTAATTATATGTCTATGCATGGTATGATCCCCCCTGCTCCTAGCTCGTTGTCGTCATAGGGGGGCTTACAAGCTGACATTGTCAGCTTAACCAATTGTGCTAGGTTCTGTATTCTTCTACTTTTTTGTTATTTTTTCTCTTCTTCCGCGCCTCCTGGCAGACTCCTCGAGGCGGGGCCTCCAGCCTATCAAAAGTCAAGTGCCGGAGATCCGGTTATAAACCTCCTTTGATGGCGGGTACATGGAGGTGCTAGGCTCCAGTGCTGATGGTGGGAGGAGTTTTCACCCTGATTGATCAATTGCCGCCCACCTCAAGGTAGGCAGCCTCTCCTTAACCTCTGAAGTGTGCATGGGGGGTATGAGACACCACACTCCTGTGCTGACGTATTTGAGCTGTTCCCATCACTAAAATATTTATTTTACCATAAATAGCATTAATACTTATCCATATGCGCCTATTATAGGTTGATTATAAAGGTATTAACCTGTTACAACAATAAAACAAGTGGAAACAGCGTTTGGATGGTCAAAATCGGCGATACAGGCCGGGAGTTACACAATGTATGGCTGAGGCAACCTCCCAGCCCACCACTTTCCTCCACCTCTGGAGAGAGACTGTCGATCGATACTCTCTCTCTCTCTCTTGCACTCGCTTGCTAACAGTGATGACAACGCCCTGATACCAACTCGCTAATGTTAGCACGAAAATAGACCACAGGAAAAGGGAATAACAGGGAAAATAGGTGATAACTGAAGGAGGGGAGGTGGAGGAGTGATATTTGGCATGGCCCAGGGGCAAAAAAAAATAAAGATTTTTTTTTTTTTTTTTTTTTTTGGTTTTAAATTGATTTTTTTCCCCCCCCCCCAACTCTTAAGAGTCTTCCCGCAGTTCCCGGGTTAATAAGGCACTGATCTCCGCCCTGGCCCCTGCCTTATTGAGCTTCTAGGGCTAGGAGGGACTCTCCCTCTAAACGGGGTCATCACTTTGGCTTACCTCCAATGAAATTGAAATCCGGACTGATCTTGTTGCTGACCCTGGCTCGCCCTCCGATTCCCATCCGGAATCTTCGCTACCTGTGGCTACTACTTTTGTGGCCACCCCAGCTCCCACTATCACCATCCCGTCCTCTCCCGAGGTACGTGGTTCCGAATCGGACTCGACATCAACGACGAATAGTGTTACTAGTTCTGTGACCTCCACCTTACTACCTACTGTGCTTACTGCTCCTGTGCCAACCTTGGCTGCTAACCTTGATACGGATAATACTGGTTTGTTTTTGTCCTCTACACAATCATCGACTAGCGTTAACCCACCTACTACGACTTCCACCACTTCAACCATGGCGCATACCCAATCCTCTGACGACTCTTCCCCACAGCATCTTACTTTGCAGCCTTATGTATTACCCAGATCTCGCAATAATCGCCGGCCTCGTTTCCGGCCTGACCCGGCATATGTCCATTTTGATTCACTATTTGGTGAGATTCATGGACTCGGTACCTTGTGCTCCACTACGAAACTGGGAGCTCGAGCTTGCTCTTCTTAAGGTCCATGCCACACGTGACATGTCTCTCCGTCCTCATGGTTCTGGTGATTGGTTGATAGAGGCTACCACTGAAAAACAATCAAAGTAATTCCTCCAGTTAACGTCCGTAGACGGCGTTGCAGTGTCTGTCCTTCCACATGAGCACTAGAACTCAATCCAGGGCACTGTTGTTCTCCCTCAATCAGACGAATGCTCAGCTCTTTCCTGACGATACCTCATATTCTGATGGTCTACTTCTTAGGTCAACGGGTTTGGATATTCCATTACTTCCCCCTCTTTCCTCTTTGCCTCCATGGACTTTACACCCTCCGCAAGTTTGTACATACCTATCTTACTTAACTAAACGGCCTTCCACTTCACCGACTGTGTTTCGACAACATGCCATAGAACACATTCGCTGCAGACCCCCCCATATCGCCATCTATACTGATGGATCCAAATCCGATTCAGGTGTTGTTGTTGTTCCCCAAGCTGCCTGGCCGAACAGCCCCAAGGCCCCGAGCAAGGCCAGGGCCATAACCGAGCGCCCCCACAGAACCCTCCCCGCCGACCACAATAAAGCCTGGGTGACCGAAGCCACTCCATGGCGGGGAGCTGAGGAGGGTGCGGAAATGCCCGGGAAACCAAAGCCCCACCCAGGGCCCTGTGTCCCTCAGCAATTATGAAGAGAAAGTTGAGGAGCAAGGGAAAATTGTGACGCTTTGGCTTCCTATCTTGGTAGATTGGGAGGTCAATCCACGTTAGAGACGCCGTCACTTGAGATCTAGAAAATATATAAGTAAAAGGAATAGTCAGAGTAAGCTATGGATATGGCAGAGATTGCTCAGTTCTCACTCTGATAGACCAGCCCATCACCACATGACTAGAACCCAATCCTCTCAGCATCAGCTAGGAAAGGCCCTAGAAAGCCGCCTTTGGCGGGGGGATAGCTCCCCTATTTCAACCCTTTTCGGGGTTGGGCACCCGCCGATTCAGGTGTTGGATGTGCTGTCGTGTCTCAGGACCACCAAGTTTAGGTATCTCTCCCCATGCAGTCGACGGTTTATACCGCTGAATTGTTTGCAATACATACATACTGCTGTTGACATAATCTCTCGCTATTCCCCTGAGCGTTTTGTCATATATAGTGATTCTCGGAGTGCAGTTGAGGCTCTTCGTGGCTACAACCTGCGTAACAGGCTTGTTGCCAAATTACAACGTTCTCTTCACGATTTACGTGTTAAGAGAAGTATACATCGATTATAAACAAATGCAATAATGATGTAGATTTCTGATGGATAGAAGTTGAATTTAACATTTGTGAGTATAAGGAAATTGGAGCTGTCGATATCTATATTAACCCTCCTGTACAGTGACAGGCTGTACCAGTGAAGTTGTATTTTATTATAGCTATATTTAGACAATTTTATGCAGCTTGGGAAGGATCTGTGGTAGTTAAAAGGGTTGATCCTTCCTAAACTAAATATAATCGATTAGTAGTAGCTAGAATAAAGTAAAAAGGATGTTGATAAAGGGGGTTAAAAGAATGACCAGCTATAATACAGTTGTGGTGCATTTAAAAACACATAAAATCAAACTCGACATACTTTCTATCCATCAGAAACTATTATTGCATGTCCGTTTAGTATCGATGTTTATGGCTCCAACTTCCTAATAGCCTGAAACTCGCAAGTGATCATTTTGATCGTATGTGTTTATAAATGCACTATAACAGCATTATAACTGGTAGGGTCATTCTGTTAACTATCGATGTATTTGTGGCTCTGTCTTCCTTATAGCCTGAAACTCACATGTGGTTAGTTGTGTGTGAGTGTTGTGCATGTAGAGACAGTTGCCAGACATAAAACTGGGACAAATTATGTGAACGATGACAAGGTTTAGTGTTCTAAAAGGCGTATATACAGAAGAGCTCAAGTTTACTCTCGAGTAATAATCTTATATGAAGTGGGAAAGAGCATTTGTTCATTAATATTATGCATTAAACTGCTATCTGAATCTTTCCACATCATTTGTCCCAATATCGTCTCTTCATGTAGGCTATGTTATGTGTATTTATAAAATAATGGCGACGATAGAGCTACCCTTTTAGCCCCCTTGCCTCATGACTCGTTGCCGCCGTTTGGGGGCTTCCGGGCTTGTAGGTGGGGCGGCCAAGGTTCTTGGCCGCTCTCCCTATCACCTCCAACTAATTTTGTCATGTCCTTTTCTTTCTCCTCCTTTCTAGTTTTCGTTTTTCCCTCTTCCGCTTTCTCCTGGGGCTGCCATCCGAGGCCGGTCTCCCACCCTTGAACTTTTGTGGTCCCGTCCCTCCCTTCCCTTCCGGTTGACTTCCCTGTTTGCTTCCTTCCTTTCTCTTTAACTGCTTCGGAGGTTCTAGTTTCCTTCGGGCTTCGCCTTGGTGTCTCTGATCACTGCTGAGTTGGCAGAGTTCACCTGGCGACAGGTGCTGCCGGCGAGGGCTCGCAAGGCTCGTTGCTGGAGGATAGGCACTATAGGGATGCTTTGGGGTTTCTGACTCTCTTCTCTCTTCCCAGTGAGTGTGTCAGGTGACTACGCCGGCCCCGTTCTCCATGGGACAAAGCTGCAGGACAAATGCCCGGGTTGTACAAGGTCCCTAGCTCAAAGCCGAGACCTGTCCCATCTCAATTGGCCGCATTCTGGGTTTCGTGGCCCTGCGGAGGTCTTTCTCCCTTTCGTTGCCAGGGGCACCTGGTAACCGCAGTATCTTCTTCCATGCTTTACCCCCTTTTCTCTTGTTATGGTGACGACTTATGCTTTTTTCCCTGTTCTTCCCTGTTTATGGCTTCTGCTTTAGTGGTTCCGGTGAGTGAGCCCCTTGTGGCATGCAGCCTGCCACTTGGGGGTCTGTTGTCTGGCTGTCAGTCCGGTTCA
The DNA here is from genome assembly GCA_037953745.1 of Lithodes maja. NCBI lineage: Eukaryota > Metazoa > Arthropoda > Malacostraca > Decapoda > Lithodidae > Lithodes > Lithodes maja. The sequence goes on from JBAKBP010006981.1 coordinate 22,285, forward strand.
CCGCGGGAGCACGGTGAGTCGGGGATGGTTTTGGGTGCTCTCGACCGGCCCGCTGAACTATCCCTCGGTCGTCGCTCGTCCCTCTCGTCCATTACCGTTCCGAATCCTTCTCCTACCCTTCCGTCTTCGTCACGTCTTTCTCCGCCCTCCACTACCCAGGATTTCATCTCCTCTCCTGTAGTTATTTCTGCGTCTTCCTCTTCTTCCTCTTCTCCCTCTAGTCTTGTCACCCTCGACCCTTTTCTGCCCTCCCTCCCTCGTTCTCTTTCCTCTTCTTCTCCAGTTTCGTCCTCTTCTCGTCCTCGCTCCTCGGTCCTCCCTATGTCCTCTCTCTTTGCACCTCCTTCCTTTACTAAGTTTTTCTCCATCCCTGCTTCTGCGCCTCTAGCCGGTGATGACCTCCTCTTCCACCTGCGTCTCCTTCAACAGGTGGGAAAGGACGTCACCTTCCACTCCCGCCATGATGCCTCCCGTCTTGTTACCGTCCAAAACGAACTTCAGGCTACTGCTATGTCCTCTTTCGTCGATTGTTCTGGCACCCCCATCCCGGCTCAAAAAGATCAACGACTCAACTCCTGTACAGGGACTGTCCTGATCCCCGCTTCCATCCGTCTCGGGGGTCGTCCTTTCGCGGATTGCGCCGACCTCGTCAAGGACATCGTTGTCGCTCAAGACCACAAGGTGGTTAGTGTGGTGTGCTACACTATCCCTCCTCGCGACCTTCGCCGCCATCCCGCTAACATTGCCAAGATCTCTTTTGATGGACTTTCCCTTCCTGCCCATGTTATTGTCGGTGGTCCTCGCCTCCCCGTGACTGCGTCTCTTCCCCGTCCACTCCAGTGTCGCAGCTGCTGGCGTTTCGGCCACCCGGCTAAGTTCTGCCGTACAGCCGCTGAGTGCCCACTCTGCCCGCGCTGTGCGCAGTCCGGACATGCCGTTGGCGGATGTCAGTCAACGTCCCAGTTCTGCCTTAATTGCCGCGGGTCTCATTCGGCCGACTCTAAGCTTTGCCCCGTTCATCTGTTCGAGTCTGAGGTTGCTGTCCTCAAAGCGAGACACGGCCTTACGCTCACCGCAGCCCGCCAAGAGGCTCGTCGCTTGGGCTTCACCCCTCAGTCGTTTTCCAAGACTCTGTCTCCTCCCTCCTCTTCTTTGCCTCCCTCTGCCACGCCCCCCCCTTTTTCTGGTTCCTCGGTTCCTTCCACCGCCTCCGCTCCCTCCGTCCCCCCGGTCGCACCAGTTTCGTCATCTGCCTCCCTTCCTTCTACCGGTGCTTCTCCTGGATTTTCTCCTTCCTCCTCTTCAGTCTCCTCCGTTCGTCCTTCCGTCTCTTCCTTTTCTGTCCCTTTGTCTAACACTTTCTCTGTTCTCAGTCCTTCTCCTACTTCTGCCCCTTCCTCTTGCTCTCTTCCTTGTTCCTCCTCTTCTAGTCTCCCTCCACGCTCTCACCGTTCCAAGCCTCCCCCCCGTTCTCCGTCATCTTCCTCTTCTAGTCGCCCCAAATCTCCTCCTCGCTCTAAACTTCCCTTCTCCTCTACCAAACGGGCTCCTGTGCTCCGTTCTTCCTCGCCCGCTTCCTCTTTTAAACGTAAGGGTGGTCTCCGTGATGTGCGGTGCTCCAGTCCCTGCGAGAAGAAGAAGAAGTCGCCTCCTTCTCCTTCTGTTTCCCTTTCTCCTCTCTCCGTCCAGTCTCCTCCTCCTCCCGTCCCTGCATCCCTAGATTTCTCCTACGAAACCCTACCTCAGATTGACGAATTTATCCGTTCTTCCCACCCACCACCTTCTACTGTTCACGCCGAAGTTCATCCTACCCCCTCTTCTCTCCCCCCTACCCCTCTCCCGCCTTCCCCTCTCCCGCCTTCCCCTGCCCCGTCCTCTTCCTCCACTCCCCCTTCTGGCCTTCCTCCGGGCCCTCCTCCTCTTCCTCCTCCTGACCCTCCCCCTCTTCCTTCTCCTGCCCTTACCCCCTCCTTCTCTTCCCACCCGCCGTCCGTCCTTCCTCCCTCTTCCGGCCCTCCTCCTTCCTCTCCTCTTTCTCTGTTAGACCTCCCTATGCCCCCCGGTTTCCAGTCTTCCCCTTCAACGTCTTCTCCAATTCCTGCTCTTATTTCCCATCGTTAGCCTCTCTTGGCTATATTTTCCGCCCACGGTGTTACCTGTATTTTGTAAATATGTTGTATATAGTGTTCGTCTTTTCTTCCCTCTTGTACGCGTTTTCTTTTTATTCTTTTTTGTCTTTAATTTTTTTTTCGCCCATCCGACTTTTCATTGTTGTGCATAAGTGTGTATTCTTCCCTTTCTTTTTTTGTTGGCTTTTGCCTCCTTTTACTTCTCCGCGTTATCCTCATTCACCTTTTCTTAGTTGTACATAAGTGTGTGTGTTTTCCTTTATTGTTATTTGTGTATATTTCTTTCCTTCTATGTGTGTCCTTCCTCTTTTTCTGTGCGTTCTTATTTTCGGTGGCTTTTGCCTCCTTTTATGGTTTTCTTTTGTCTGTTTTCGTTGTTTTTTCGTCCTTTAGTCTCCTCTTAGTTTCTTTTTTCTTTTTCTTTATTTATGTCCATTTTGCAGTGGAATCTCCGTAGTCTTAATGCTCAAAGGATTGACTTAAGTTTTCTTCTTTCTCTTCACTCCCCTAAGGTCGTTTGTCTTCAGGAGACTCGTCTTTTCTCTTCTCCTGTTCCCTTTCCTCATTACTCTTTTTATAGTTCTCCCCACTCTCTCCATGATACTTGTCTTCTTATTCATCGTTCTGTCCCTTTTGAAGAGCTGTCCTTTTCTACTCATTTCCCTTGCACCTTTGCTAGAGTCTATCTTGACCGCTGGTTGACAGTGGTTTCTGTATATTTGTCGCCTTCTCTTCCCATCGATTTTTCCGAATTCTCCGGGATTTTATCTAAGTTGCCCACTCCATTCTTAGTCCTTGGTGATTTTAATGGTCGGCACACCTTGTGGGGTGACAATGTTATTTCGCCCCGGGGTCGTCGGCTTGAACCTTTTCTCTCGGCCCGTAATCTTTTTATCCTTAATTCTGGTACTCCTACTCATTTTGATGCTCGGACTCGTACGTTTTCCTGTATCGATCTTTCCCTGTGTTCCCCTTCAGTTTCCCTTGATTTTCATTGGTCAGTTCTCGAGAATTCTCACAATTCCGACCATTTTCCCATTCTCCTTTCTCTGACTACCTACTCTCCTACTCCTAACTCCCCTCGTTGGTGCTTCCAGCGGGCGGACTGGTCTTCTTTCGCTTCCCTTACTGTTCCTTCTTTGCTTCCTCCTCCTTTCTCGTCGGTCCGTGTCATGCTCTCGTTTTTTCTGGATCTGGTTTTCGGTGCTGCTTTGCCATCCATTCCCCGGACGTCTCGCCCTTTCTCGTCTAAATGCGTCCCTTGGTGGTCTCCTGAGTGTTCCAGGGCCCTCCGGGTTAAACGGGCGGCTTGGAAAAGTTTTCGCCGTAAGCGTCTCACCCCTGCTTCTCAGGAGTCATTTTTTCTCTTTCGCCGTGCGTCTGCTCTTTTCCGTCGTACTACCAAAGCCGCTAAACGCCGGAGTTGGGAGTCCTATGTTTCTTCTATTACGTCTCGCACTCCTGTCGCTTCGGTTTGGAAACGTATTCGTAAGATCTCTGGTAAACATCTTCCCTTCCGTGCTCCAGTCCTCCGCATTGATGGTGTTTCTGTGGCAGACTCCGAAACAATTGCTGATCGATTGGGCTCGTACTTTAGCTCCGTTAGCAGTGGTTCTCACCTCTCTGCTGAGTTTCACTCGCTTAAAGTCGTTGCGGAAAGTACTCCAATTACTTTTAGTCTTTCCTCTGACGAATCCTATAATGCTCCTTTTTCCTCAACTGAGTTACGCACCGCTCTCTGTGCCTGTAAGAACACTTCTGAGGGTCCTGATGGTATCCATTATCTCATGCTCAAACATCTTTCTTCGCAAGCTCTGGTCTTCTTGTTAGCTCTCTATAACAAGATTTGGTCTTCTGGTGTTTTCCCTCCCTCTTGGAGTACTGCCCTGACCATACCTTTTCTTAAACCTGGCAAGTCTGGGTTCTCCCCACAGGACTATCGCCCTATTGTCCTTACCAGTTGCCTGTGTAAACTCTTTGAACGTATGATTAACGCTCGTCTCATGTGGATTCTTGAGTCGCGCCATTTGTTGTCTTCTTCCCAGTTCGGGTTCAGACGTGCTCGTAGTACGCTTGACCCCCTCCTTCGCTTGGATTCTTATATCAGGACGGCTTTTGCTCGTCGTCAAACTGTCATTGCTGTTTTTTTCGATCTCGAAAAGGCCTATGATTCTACCTGGAAGTACCACATTTTGCGTCAGCTCCGTTCTTGTGGTATTTACGGTAATCTAGGAGTCTTTATTCAGAATTTTCTTTCTTCTCGGTCCTTTCGTGTCAGAGTCGCTTCCCACTTGTCTCGTCTTTACCCTCAGTTGGAAGGTGTCCCTCAGGGTTGTGTCCTGAGTACCGTCCTTTTTCTCATTGCTATCAACGGTATCGTGTCTTCTCTTCCTGTCGGGGTTCGGTCTTCCTTGTATGTCGACGACTTTGCGATTTACGCAGCCGACTCAGATATTGCTGCTTTACGTCTTTTTATCCAATCCGCTATTCTGGCTGTTTCTTCATGGGCAACCCGCCACGGGTTCCGTTTTTCCACCTCCAAATCCTGCGCGATGTCCTTTACTCGTTGCCATTCTATTCCTCATCCTCCTCTTACTCTTTATGGTACTGCCCTCCCTTATCGTTCCTCTACTACTTTTTTGGGTCTTACTTTTGATTCTCGTCTTAATTGGTCCGCTCATGTTTCTTCTCTCAAGGTTGCTGCCTTACTCCGCCTCCGCCTTCTTCAGTCCTTGTCCCACCTCACTTGGGGTGCTGATCGAGCGCTTCTTCTTCGGCTTCATACGGTTCTTGTCCTCTCTAAGTTGGATTATGGCTGTCAAGTTTACTCTTCAGCCTCTGATTCTGTTCTCCATGCTCTTGATTCTGTTCATCACTCTGGTCTTCGTCTTGCCCTTGGTGCTTTTCGTTCCTCTCCTGTTGAAAGCCTCTATGCTGAGTCTGGTTTCCCTTCTCTTTATCGCCGTCGGGCTCTCCTGTCCCTTCGTTCTTACGCTCGCCTTCAACAATTCCCATCTTCACATCTTTCCCTTCCCCCTTCGGTCGTTGCTACTTTTTCGTCTCACCCCCGTCTAGGTTCTCCGTTTTCTGTCCGCATGCTCTCGCTGCTCGCATCGTGCTCTTTCCCTGTTTCTAACGTCCTCCCTTTCCGCTTTTGCTCTTTTCCCCCCTGGCTTTTCCCTCGTCCTTCGGTTTGCCCTTCCATCCTTCCTTGTTCCAAGTCCTCTACTTCTCCCCTCGTTCTTCGGTCTCGTTTCTTAGATCACCTCTCTCTTCACGCTGCAACCACTCCTGTGTTTACTGATGGCTCCAAGACGTCGGTAGGCGTGGGGTTTGCCGTCCTTTTTCCCACTTGCTCGTATCAATATTCTTTACCTCCCGTTGCCAGTATATTAACTGCTGAACTTTATGCTATTTTTATTGCCCTCCGTTTTATGTGTTCCTTCCCCTCCTCGTCCTTTACTTTGTTCTCTGATTCTCTCAGTGCTCTACTTCTCTTACAGTCCTCCCCTGCTCTACACCCTTTAGTTCTTTCCATTCAGGAATGGCTTTTCCGCCTTTCCGTCCGCAAAAAGCTTGTTCGTTTTTGCTGGGTTCCCAGTCACGTTGGCGTTTGCGGTAATGAGCGGGTTGATTGCCTTGCTCGTTCTGCTGCCGTGCGGGGTACCCGCTCCTCACTTGCTGTCCCGGCCTCTGATTTCTTCCCTGCCTTGTCCAGGTTTCTTTGGTCGAGGTGGCAGACTCAGTGGTCCGCTCTCTCCGTTAATAAACTTCGTTCTGTCAAACCGTCCGTTTCTGGGTGGTCTGATCCCTCCCACCGTAATCGCCGATGGGAGACGGCTTTGGCCCGTCTCCGCATTGGCCACACCAGACTTACCCATTCGTTTTTAATGTCCCGTTCTCCTCCGACTCTTTGCTCGCGCTGTACCGTTCAGCTTTCTGTCTCCCATCTTTTCCTCGATTGCCCCTTATTTTCCGTTGCCCGCACGCGTTTCTTCCCTTTTCTGGCTTTCCTCCGCCGGCCGCCATGTCTTGCAGATTTTCTTTCTGAATCTCCCTCGTTTTCTATCTCCCGTATTATGTCCTTCCTTCATCATGTTCGAGTTCTCGATGATATTTAGTTAACTTCCTTCCCGTCTTTACCTATTTCGTGCCATATGGCCTTTGTCGCCTGGTGCGTTGACTTCATTAATGTAATGTAATGTACCCTTTTAGACCCAAAGTTTTCTTTGGTTGCTCACCATAAGGTTTCCTTCAGTAATAGAAAACAGACATAGCCAACTAGCCTATCTAGGTAGAAAATGTACTGGAAAGTCTGCAACGCATCCCAAATAAGCAATTTTAATATAATGTAGAACTACTTACCCCTCCTTTTTACACAAGACTAATAGTGCAGTGGATATATATATATTATGTATTTTCCCTATGTGTGTGAAGGAGACAAAAGGCAGGCTGCCTGTAATGAATGTTTCCCCCAAAGCCAAAAGAGTGACAGGGTTCAAATTCAAGGGACGTTGGGGTCAAAATGCCTGGACACACGAAGTTTAAAGTAGTCTAAGTCATAAGTCATAGAATGAAGAAAAGATTGATTGGAGAGTTCCAAAGTTCACTTCTTGAGTAGAAGAATGACTGAGAAATTTTGCCAATCTTGAGTTGGACAGAATAGGAGTGGGACTGTGTTGAAAGGCGGGTGCCTAGCACTCGCTCCAAGGGAAGGGGTATGTAGGCTTCTGAGAGAACTCTGAAAAACACTTGATTGTTGTAATTGCGATAGAAGAGTGAAAGAGATGCAACATTGCGGCATGTATAAAGAGATAGTAGGGAACTAGCAAGAATAGTAGTGGTCGAGTTGATGAGGCGAAATGGATTTTGACTCCATATACTATTTCGAGAAGTGTCACACATGTGAACGCCCCTATACAGAGTATTTATCGAAGAAGAGTAACTTAGAAAATATATAGTGGTGTTTATAGGCTATGTTCAAACTAATGTATCGAGCTATGCCTATGCCTAGCCTTCACTAATTTTGATGCTCAACATTTTGCCGGAAATAGGCTGTTATCGTAAACTGGACTAGAGATAGATTAACTTCAATGACAGAACTATCTTTAAAAATTTAGGCTTAACTCATAACGCATAAGCTGGCAGACCCATGTCGATATAAAGAGCGCTCGGGTGAGAGTGGCTTTAGGCCTATAAATATATTCTAGGTGACATCCAGTGGCCGAGCGCACTGAGCCACTAGGCCTAATTGTTTGGCCCAGGTATCGACTTCGAATCCAGGTACCTGCAGGTGAGGTTTCTGTTAAAAAACATTACTGTCTGTGATGTGCTGGACTCTGGTAGACTGCATTCCACCTGATTCCCTGCCCACATCCTACCTGTTATACCACGATTTTTACTGGGTATAGATAATACTGTAAGTGGATTCGATCTTAACTTGGCAAGAAGTGAAGCTAGCACAAAGTAGGCCTACATAAATAGGCATGCAGCAGGTAAGTACAACAGTAGAACATATCAATAGAGGCTTTATAACATTTAAGTATAAAATGGCCTTCAAGTTGGCTAATACACACAAGTAATCCATATAAAATGAGCATATTCAATAATGGTGATATTCCCCTTAGAAGCTAAGAACAAAATTAATCAAACGGGAATCACAGTGAATATACAACAGACTTTAGCACAGTCAAATACACAATCATAATACTCTCTCGAATAGTTACAGTTCAAATAATTGGTTAATGGACGGACATTTCACAGGTACACTCATTGTCATAGAAACTAGTTTGAGGGGTCACTTAAAGAAAGAACCAGGCGTAGCACTGGGTTGAGTTTATGTGTGGCACTCGTGTATGTAGGGTCTTGGCTTTGTGAAATATTACCATAGACTATCACCTTAAAAGGGACGGTAGCCTATACAGAATATTAGTCAAAGTCAAGGATAGAGCATGTGGTTTGTGTCCTCATACAAAGAGGCTTAGCATAGTATCAGTGTCGAAACAGCCTTCAACAAGCTAACACTTTTCGTCTTAGTTATTATTATATATATATATACAGTATAATATATTCTTTACAAATTATGCCGTTAGTAGAATTGCTTAATACCATTAACGTTAAATTAGTATAATAATAGTTTACATAAGTATTCAAACAAACTATTATAATTGTTTTGCTATAGAACAGTTATATATAGATATTATATAAGTATAATTGGTAATGGTCTGGTTTATTATAACACTTGGTATATTGAGTTTACCGCATTACACCAGCAAGTTACTTTATTGTGTCTGAAATAAAAATAACTCAACAAATGCAAGGGACTCATTTTGCCTCTGACTGACTGTATGTGTAACTGTGACTGGTGACTGTTACTGACTGTGAATGCATGACCATGTTACTGACTGACTGGCTGTATGCGACTAATTGAGTGTTACTGACTGTGTGACTGCATGTTACTGAGTGTCTGTGTGTGACTGACTGACTATTATTGACTGACTATGATACTGCATGATTAATTTAATGTATGTGACTGACCTACTAACTGAGTGTGTGTTTGACTGATTATGTGTATGACTGACTGATTGCTTAAGGGAGAGGTACTCGCTTTTTCTGGACCCCTTCTCCCTCATGTTTAGACCCATTAGTTTTGCGATTTTAAGACGTTCGTTCACTACTTTGGCGATTTTGAGACCTTTCGTCCCATTACTTTGTCAATATTAAGACCTTTCCTGCCGTTTAGGTGTCGATATTTTCCTGGCAAGCGAGAGCGAGCCTGTAATTTCTGAAGGAACCGAAAAATGTAGCCTACAAATATATCTTGAAAGGGGGTATAAGGGGGTGTTTTTTTAAGATTGATGGAAGTCTAGGAAGGAAACGTAAAATTTAATAAATAAATGAATAAATAGCCCCCCAAAACAAGCACTAGCCCCTTAAGTACGTGATTGACTATAATATGGCAGTCACATGCAGTTAGTCAGTCACAAACGATCAGTGTCACGCACTGTACTTCTCCCATTCACTGGTAGTCACACTGTCACTCAATCGTGCACATTAAATCACACACAGCCATTTAGTCTAATAATTAGTCAGTCAGTGCCACATACAGTCTGAAAGGTAAGTCTATAACACAGGCTGTCAGTCATACAGTCAGTCAGTCACACGCTCAGTCAATACACAGTCAGTCACACGGTCAGTCAACCACAGTCAGTCAACTACACAGACTAGTCAGTCTGTCACACAGACAGACAATTTCACAGTCAATTAACCACACAGTCAATCAGTCAGTCAACCATACAGTCAGTCAGCCAACCACACAGTCAGCCAACGAAACAGTCGGTCAGTCAACCACAATATCAGTCGGTCAACCACACAGTCAGTCAGTCAACCACATACTCAATCAATCAATCACATAGTCAGTCAATGATACAGTCACTCAGTCAGTCAACCACAGAGTCAGTCAGTCAACCACAGTCAGACAGTCAACCACATACTCAATCAATCAACCACATAGTCAGTCAGCCAGTCATCCACAATGTCACTTAGTCAACAACACAGTCAACCACAGTCAGTCAGTCACACTCATAGTCAACAAGAGTCAGTCAGTCAACAACACAGTCAGTCAATGATACAGTAAGTCAGTCAACCACACAGTCAGTCAGTCTATCGATCTCGTGGGTGAAGAACATCTCAGCAGGATGTACAGTTGGCCACATGAATTTGTATCCACTCTCTGATATTTGGTATGGAAGGAATAATTGACTGAATGTGTTACTAACTGGATGTGTTAATAATTGACTGAATGTGTTACTAACTGACTGAATATGTTACTGACTGACTGAATGTGATACTGACTGACTGATTGTCTTACTGACTGGTTGTATGTGTTATTTACTGACTGACTGACTGAATGTATTACTGACTGACTGAATATGTTACTGACTGACTGAATGTGTTACTGACTGACTGTATGTGTTACTGACTGACTGAATGTGTTATTGACTGACTGAATGTATTACTAACTGACTGAATGTGTTACTGACTGACTGATTGTGTTACTGACTGGTTGTATGTGTTATTGACTGACTGACTGTATGTGTTACTGACTGACTGTATGTATTATTGACACTATATGTGTTACTGACTGACTGAATGTGTTACTGACTGACTGTATGGGTTACTGACTGACTGTATGTGTTACTGACTGACTGAATGTGTTACTGACTGACTGATTGTGTTACAGACTGGTTGTTTGTGTTATTGACTGACTGAATGTGTTACTGACTGACTGAATGTGTTACTGACTGACTGAATGTATTAGACTGACTGAATATGTTACTGACTGACTGAATGTGTTACTGACTGACTGATTGCGTTACTGACTGGTTGTATGTGTTACTGACTGACTGAATGTGTTACTGACTGACTGAATGTGTTACTGACTGGTTGTATGTGTTACTAACTGACTGAATGTGTTACTGACTGACTGTATGTGTTACTTACTGACTGAATGTGTTACTGACTGACTGTATGTGTTACTGACTGACTGTATGTGTTACTGACTGACTGTATGTGTTACTGACTGACTGTATGTGTTACTGACTGACTGAATGTGTTACTGACTGACTGAATGTGTTAATAATTGACTGAATGTGTTACTGACTGACTGTATGTGTTACTGACTGGCTGTATGTGTTACTGACTGACTGAATGTATTACTAACTGACTGAATGTGTTACTGACTGGTTGTATGTGTTACTGATTGACTGAATGTGTTACTGACTAACTGAATGTGTTAATAATTGACAGCATATATTACTGACTGACTGAATGTGTTAATAATTGACAGAATATATTACTGACTGACTGAATGTGTTACTGACTGACTGAATGTGTTACTGACTGACTGTATGTGTTACTGACTGACTGAATGTGTTACTGACTGACTGAATGTGTTACTGACTGACTGAATGTGTTACTGACTGGTTGTATGTGTTACTGACTGACTGAATGTGTTACTGACTGGTTGTATATGTTACTGACACGGAATGTGTCACTGACTGACTGAATGTGTTACTGACTGACTGAATGTGTTACTGACTGGTTGTATGTGTTACTGACACTGAATGGGTTACTGACTGACTGAATGTGTTACTGACTGGTTGTATGTGTTACTGACTGACTGGATGTGTTACTGACTGACTGAATGTGTTACTGACTGGCTGTATGTAGTACTGACTGACTGAATGTGTTACTGAATGACTGAATGTATTATTGACTGACTGAATGTGTTACTGACTGACTGAATGTGTTACTGATTGACTGAATGTGTTACTGACTGACTGAATGTATTACTGACTGACTGAATGTATTACTGACTGACTGAATGTACTACTGACTGACTGAATGTATTATGTTATGACCGGGCACTCGGGTACACTAGGGCTCTTACACAGGACTCGAGTATGGCTCGCTGCCACAACGGAAACACACGATCCCAACCCCAGAGTACTGCCAGCCGAACAAAAAACGCCACTACCCTCCAGAGTTCTATCTGCTATAACGGGGTATACAAGAACTCGGTACTAGCGTTTCACACAACAGACTAATAACAAGACGGGAGTTATCTAGTCTGGTCAACAATCAAACAAAGAAGAAAGTACTACAACACTAAAGAATAGTGTTGGCCGAAGCCGAAGTAATCCACCCTTGAACTAAGAACTTAAGAAGTCCTCCACCCTCTACTTCGGATCGGCACTATTACGTTACGTTAAACAATAGTCCTCGAGCATCAAGCAAGGAATCTTCTGATAAGTTAGATGCTTCTCGAATACTCATAAGAAGTAAGTATCGGATTTTGAACAGCAATTTAATGAATAACTCACTGGTAATTAAAGGCTTTAATTGACATAAGAAGAATTATAAGAATAAGCAATAGGATATGGCAAACATTAAGAAGAAGTACTCCGACAATGCACTGGCAATAGCCTACTAAGATTGTGCTCGTGGGCCACTAATCTCTGAAGTAGCTAAGCGTGCCACACATGAAATCAATAGTGCTTAAACAATAATATACATAAGGAGAAGCTTCAATACTATACTGTATCTGCTGGTCGAGCAAAGTCTAGCTGGGATATCTAAGGTTAAGAGACAATGGCTGAGCAAGCGGCTCGTAGCCTAGCGAGGTCCTTAAGACTGTGCGGCCAAATTACGGTAATTGACGGGATGCTCTCTTGAGAGATCCAGATCACTAGTATCTGGTTCTCTCCTGGCGATCCTCTCAAAGTCAAGCAAATGAGATAGCACAGTGTTGGGTGGCACAGGCAAAAGCCCTCACTCGCAACACAGTGCTAAACTCCCACGGTACACAGTCAGAAAGACCACCTAGGCGTTCCACGTCTCCGTTGCAATTGTACTGGTTCAACCGCAACCTAGTACTCATAGGAAATCACAACTCAGACACCCTATCCCAGTCTAGCATTGCCTAAACCAGCAGAAAACAGGAACATGAATAATCGCACACAGGGAAATGCATATACGAGTGCAACAAACATCAATCAATCCTATTCTAGTTAACCCTTCCAAAAATAGGCTATCTAACAGGCACTTATCTCGTGAGAACTCAAGCGATAATACTTTGGCTGACTAAATCTGCACCAAAGGGGTCATGGAGGTTAAACAGGGACGAGAAGGGAAGAAGATAGGCTGTTCAGAGAGTAGAGAAAGTTCACATCAGTCGGAAGAATATGGATAGTTGCAAGGGATATGAGAAGTCGCTTTGCCTGATGAGTTCTGAAGAAATGGTGGCAAGAACCTCTCTTTTTATACTCGGCCCTCTAGCGGCATATCTCAAACTACTTAAGGACCGCCCACTGGCAATCATCACGTCATATTCTCTCTCAATCTGGGATCGACAAAGAACTTCCCACGCGCTGAAAGGGAGGAAGGGAGGAGGGAGGAGGGAGTGAGGCCTACACACCTCGTGGCGCGCTCACTGGCCGTCGTTACATAACTCTCTCTCTCATCATTGTATATAAGTCCCACACACAATACTTATATCTAATGATATAAAATAGAACTCGTTGACTTAGAAGAAAACAAAATACATAATGATAATACTTATAGTACAACGGTTCACATAAACTGAGTTAGGAAACTCTACACAGACTACAGCCAAAGTTCCTGCCCTGACGATCCTAGCGAGGGTGGGGCCTGACTGGGCGTTCTGTACAGCATGCTCATACTCGACATGCGTCACACCTCCCCCAAGATTTTACTTGCTCAACCCTGAGCTAAAATCTGATATACAGAACCCCATCAAACCCCTCACACCCAGCGACCGCATGGCACTAAAACAACGCTGAGTCTATCACTAAAACACATCTTATAAAAAAAAAAATTCACATTTCATAACTCCTCCCAACAATAGTAAAAGACATAATATCATGCTCCCAGAGCGAGCTTACAGCAGCTCAGCCGTTTGATAGTTCGTGGACTACTCAAACACTATAGGCTATGACAAACTTATACAATTATCTATATAAAAAAGAAAGAGTTTTTATATGATTTTTTATATTTTAATATGTTTTTTTCCGGCTGCACTATAAGGGCAGCCTATTTTCTTCTATACCAAACGCTCAACAATCCTGCTTTACGACCCAATACGCTGGGCTACAACCGCGAGCCAACAAGCACCAAGCGCAAAATACTACTCAAACCAAAGCAGGAGGCTACCCGTGTGTCAATCTCTTCGGGATCATACACCTGTGATAGCCTACGACTGATCATCTACCCTCGATAAACAATCCGCAATCACATTGTCACATCCCGCAATATGCCGGATGTCCAGGTTATACTCCTGCAACATCAATGACCACCGGGTCAGTCTCATATTGCGATTGTGAAATTGATTTAGGAATCTCAAAGGGTGATGATCAGTGTAGATAACCACGACTGGGCCATAGGCTGGAACATACACCTCGAAGTGCCTGAGTGACAGCACAATCGCCAGTAATTCCTTTTCTATTGTAGAGTAGTTCTTTTGTGCAGCATTGAACTTCTTAGAAAAGAAACTTACTGGGTGTTCCACACCTTCATTGTCTGTCTGTAGCAAGACGGCACCAGCCCCTACACCACTAGCATCTGTTGCCAGCTGAAAAGGCCTGTTAAAGTCTGGGGCCCTGAGTATCGGGTGAGTACACAGCAAATGCTTCACTAAATTAAAAGCCTTTTCACACTCAGGCGCCCACAAAAACTTTTTGTCTTTAGATAACAAATCTGTGAGAGGTGCCAACACCGTAGAGTAACCTTTTATAAAGCGTCTGTAGTAGCCTATCATACCCAAGAATCTCATGATCTGCTTCTTGGTGGTTGGGTGCGGAAATTTATTGATAGCCTGTACCTTGTTCTGAGGAGGGCACACCTGTCCCCTTCCCACTACAAACCCAAGGTACTGCACAGTGGCTTTTACGAAGTCACACTTTGCCAAATTTACTACCAGACTTGCTTCACTAAGTTTCCGGAACAAGGTCTCCAGGTGCTCACAATGGCTCTCAAAGTCGTCATCATAAATGATTACATCGTCCAAGTATACGGTGCAATTTGGAATGTCCTTGACAATTTCATTCATCAGGTTCTGAAACGTTGCTGGTGCATTCTTAAGTCCGTAGGGCATAACATTACACCGGTAAGTACTCCCGTCCACCACAAAACCACATACCTCTTTAGCGCGCTCGGACAAAGGTACTTGCCAGTAACCTTTTACTAAATCAACTTTAGACAAAAACCGAGCATTACCAATTTTATCAACACTATCATCAACCCGAGGAAGAGGATATGGGTTAGTTGGAGTCAAACCGTTTAGCCTACGGAAATCAATACAGAAGCGTACCTTGCCATCTGGTTTAGGCTGCAGTGTTACGGGGGAAGTCCATTTAACGGTACCTTTCTCTATCAACCCTCTACCGAGCATATACTCCAACTCATCCCTCAGAGCGGGTAGTTTTATGGGGGGCACACGGTATGGGATTGACTTAAAGGGTAGATGGTGCCCCACGTCAACATCATGCATAGCCTGAGTAGTGAGGCCTGGATGTTCAGCGAATACAGTGGGGTATAAACCGAGCAACTGACGGATAGCTTCAAATTGCGGCTCAGGCAAATGGGCTATAGCCTCGTCAGCCCTTAGGCTCGAGTTCCCCGCCCACTGATCCGCTGAAACATGGTGATCCCAGCTATCCTCCTCTGAAGCTTGACTGTCCCCCTCTCCTTCTCCACCACGGCCGCAACAAGCCAACACAGGGACAGTGAGAGGCTCAGAGGGGCGCCTCACATACTCTTTTATCAGGTTCACGTGACATAACTGATTTTTCTTCCTCCTGTCTGGAGTGGCAACAAGGTAATCTAGGTCCGAAATTTTCTCCACAATTTTATAGGGTCCAGTATACTTCGCCGACAAGGGGTTACCCACCAAAGGCAACAAAATCAACACCTCCTGTCCCACAATGAACTCCCGGAGCTTCACTTTGCGATCATACCTGTCCTTCATTAAAGCTTGTGACCCTGTTAAATTCCGACCTGCCATCTCCAGACTCTTAAGCATGCGCTCACGGCTTTCAAACACATACTTCAACAAGGAACAAGGCGGCACAGTTCCTTCCCAAATTTCCCGCAGCATATTAAGGGGGCCCCTGACTCGGTGTCCAAAAATCAGCTCGTTTGGACTAAATCCCAGGCTCTCACCAGGCACTTCCCGAGCAGCAAACAGTACATACGGCAATCCAAGATCCCAATCTCTTCCGTTATCAGCACAATAACACCTGAGCATGCTTTTAAGGGTGGCATGCCACCGCTCAAGCACCCCTTGGCTCTCAGGGTGATACGCTGACGATACCACCGCCCGTATTCCATGCTGTTGCATTGTTTGCTTAAAGAGATTGGAGGTGAAATTGGACCCCTGATCAGACTGAATCTCCTCCGGGTACCCGTACCTTGAAAAGTACCACAACAAGTTACTGACTACCGTCTTAGCCATGCCGTTTTTCATGGGGTATGCATCGGGGTATCTAGTGGCAACATCCATGATGGTTAACAAAAATTTATTACCAGCCTTTGTGGGAGGGAGGGGACCAACCATGTCAACAACAATCTTACTAAAAGGTGGCCCAATTACAGGAATAGGGTGCAACGGAGCTTTAGGAATAACTTGGTTTGGTTTCCCGACCCGTTGACAAATATCACATGAGTTTATCCAGGACTGCACATGAGACTTCATCCCCGGCCACCAAAACAACTTCCCCAAAGCCGCCACCGTTTTTCTTACCCCCAAATGTCCTGCCAGCGGTGTGTCATGCGCCAAACTCAGTAGGCTATCCCTGCACTCCCGCGGCACCATCAACTGGTCCACTACCCCGGACCCCATCTTCCAGCTACGGTTAGGGTCTTGAAAACGCCGATACAGGATGCCATCTAAATAAAAAAAATCTCCCGGCTGTGCATCACCGTCCTCGTCGAGCTCCACAGCTCCATTAGCACACGTTTGGAGCTCAGGGTCCTCCAGCTGCAACCGACGTATATCTGAGGGTGCCAAGCGATCTAACTGCTCCCGGAGCAATGCATGACCCTCCCCGATACTGAGCTGCTCCCTCTGTCTCTCTCGATGTTCATAACGTTGCTGTCGTGGAGACTCGTCATGCCCAGCCTCGTCACTCTCGATGACAGGCCCAGGGGCTACTCCAGAACTAAGTAATGGTGCTAATACTGAATCACCCAGGAGAGCCGCCGAGTCAAAACTCTTAAAACCAACTCCAGCTTTAGCCTCCTCCTGTTGATCGTTCCTCTGCTGGTCTGAAGACGGAGGACTAGGCTGTGACACTTTAGCTGCCCGAGCTCGGGTGACAGCACACGCCATGGGTTGTGCCTGGCACCGCTCGACCCACTCTCGCTCTTCCCTACTCACGTCGGCCGGCCTCTCGGCAACGACTAAGGGTAGAACCTCAGAAGCGGGCATTGCAAAGTCGTTGCCGAGAAGAAGGTCGACGCCCTCCACTGGCAGTTTCTCCACAATCCCAACATCCAATTCACGTGCCACACCATCCACCTCCAACTCCAACCGCACCAGCGGGTATGACCGAGTTGCATTAATACCCTGCACCACCACCACCCGAGCCGCATTTATAGGGTAGCCAGTCAAGTTTTTCATCAAAGTCTGGGAAGCACCTGTATCACGCAAGACCTCTACTCCATGCTTGCGCCCCGCCCACATCACGCAACCCCGTCCTCTATGGTCGCAAAAAACATCCTGAGCAGGGTTCGAGCCTCCCAGGTGCTTCTGCATTGGCTGTGCCTCAGCCTCTGACGAACTGCCCCGGGCAAACTCAGAAGGCTTCAGAGACACACCAATGTTGCAGGCCAAAGACACAGCTGCTGTAGGTGGTTTGCTAGGACAGACTCTTGCAAAGTGCCCCTTTTTATGACATTGATAACACTCTAACTCCCCTTTGGGCTTCCCTTGGTACTGGGAAGGGCCCGGCCCCTTCTTAAATGGGACGGTGCTAGTCTTGTGGTCAGTCTTGGTATCATAACTCTTGTACTTGTTTGCATAAGATATATTACTAACTCGGGGGGGTGGGGCGTCACGCCCCTTGTTACCTGCCTCACTACGCTGGGCAGACCCGCACCCACGAATTAATGATAGCCGGAGGTCAGCCATCTCAGCTGCCTCCTGTAGAGTTTTTGGATTCTTTTCTTTAATAGTTAAAGTCATTTCTGCACCTGTACACTTATAAAACTGCTCGAGCAGAAACAGCTCAGTCAACTGTTCGGCCGTCTCAGCTTTCTCAGAACGTGTCCAGTTTGTAAGTGCATCTTTTAAGTCCCGGGCATGTTCAAGAAAGGTCGCCTCCCTAGTCTTTGTAACACCCCGAAACTTCAATCGATATGTTTCTGGTTGCAACTCGTATGCCCGTAGGACAGCTCTCTTCAATACTGGGTAGTCAATGCAAGACTCTAAAGGTAGTGCATCATAAGCCTTCAGACCCTTACCCGTAAGTCTTGAGGAGACCAGAGCTGCCCACTTCTCTTCAGGCCAATTATGCTCCCTACACTTCTTCTCAAAACGATTAAAAAATTCTGTGACTTCAGTTTCACTAAATGCCGGCACCAATTTGACTAAGTGATACAAGGACTGTTCTCTTACTTGGCCCTCACGGCCCATCCGAATCCCTGTCGACTCTGCACGAGTCTTATCTAAGTCTATCTGAGCACAATATTTCTCGGAGTCGTATCTAAGCTCAGCCTCGTGCCTCCTAGTCTCAGCCTCAATCTCCTTCTCCTGCTTCCTAGACTCAGCCTCAATCTCCTTCTCATGCCTCCTAGACTCATTCTCCATCTCCTGCTTCCTAGCCTCATTCTTCATCTTAGCAAGCTCGAGTTTAAATATCATCTCAGGAGACAGGCCGGAAGAGGGAGCTGCCACTACTGAAGGAGGGGGGGCAAGAACTGGGGAACCACCATACGCACCGCCCGAGGGCACTCCAATCTTCCAATGCTCATCCCTCTGTGGGAGAGTGCTAACCTCCGGCAACTGAGTGGACGGCACTGTGGGAGTCGAGTGAGAGGGGATCTGGGGAGGAACCCCCCCAAACGCCCTCTCCTCCGAAACCCCATGTCGCCCACGCAACACCCAGGAAATCAGCTCCCCCTTGGACATCGCTGCTACATTGGATCTGCCCAAAACCTGGGCTATCAGGCGCAAGCCATAAACATTCACCCCAGTCAGCCTCTCCTCCGTCACATGGTACTGCTTACTCACAAAAAGTCTAGCATCCTCCTCACTAGTTACTAACGGCACCTCCTCACTTAGCATCTCTCGCTCCTCGTCAGTACTAGGGCCCGACATACTGAAGTTCACCAAAAAAATTCTCGAGACAAAAGTGTTAAACTCCCTTATGCAAGCACTAATTACTAAATTAACTGGAGTCTCTTAAATGCTCTCCTAATTGCCTTACAAAAAAAAAATATTCTTCAATATGTACGCTAAAGTACGAACAAACAAATGTTGTACAACTCTGCAAAAAATTATACTGTTCACAAAATCCTAAGCAAGGTCGCCATTTGTTACGACCGGGCACTCGGGTACACTAGGGCTCTTACACAGGACTCGAGTATGGCTCGCTGCCACAACGGAAACACACGATCCCAACCCCAGAGTACTGCCAGCCGAACAAAAAAACGCCACTACCCTCCAGAGTTCTATCTGCTATAACGGGGTATACAAGAACTCGGTACTAGCGTTTCACACAACAGACTAATAACAAGACGGGAGTTATCTAGTCTGGTCAACAATCAAACAAAGAAGAAAGTACTACAACACTAAAGAATAGTGTTGGCCGAAGCCGAAGTAATCCACCCTTGAACTAAGAACTTAAGAAGTCCTCCACCCTCTACTTCGGATCGGCACTATTACGTTACGTTAAACAATAGTCCTCGAGCATCAAGCAAGGAATCTTCTGATAAGTTAGATGCTTCTCGAATACTCATAAGAAGTAAGTATCGGATTTTGAACAGCAATTTAATGAATAACTCACTGGTAATTAAAGGCTTTAATTGACATAAGAAGAATTATAAGAATAAGCAATAGGATATGGCAAACATTAAGAAGAAGTACTCCGACAATGCACTGGCAATAGCCTACTAAGATTGTGCTCGTGGGCCACTAATCTCTGAAGTAGCTAAGCGTGCCACACATGAAATCAATAGTGCTTAAACAATAATATACATAAGGAGAAGCTTCAATACTATGCTGTATCTGCTGGTCGAGCAAAGTCTAGCTGGGATATCTAAGGTTAAGAGACAATGGCTGAGCAAGCGGCTCGTAGCCTAGCGAGGTCCTTAAGACTGTGCGGCCAAATTACGGTAATTGACGGGATGCTCTCTTGAGAGATCCAGATCACTAGTATCTGGTTCTCTCCTGGCGATCCTCTCAAAGTCAAGCAATTGAAATAGCACAGTGTTGGGTGGCACAGGCAAAAGCCCTCACTCGCAACACAGTGCTAAACTCCCACGGTACACAATCAAAAAGACCCCCTAGGCTTCCCACGTCTCCGTTGCAATTGTGCTGGTTCAACCAACCTAGCACTCATAGGAAATCACAACTCGAGGAACCCTATCCCAGTCTAGCATTACCTAAACCAGCAGAAAACAGGAACATGAATAATAGTACACAGGGAAATACATATACGAGTGCAACAAACATCAATCAATCCTATTCTAGTTAACCCTTCCAAAAATAGGCTATCTAACAGGCACTTATCTCGTGAGAACTCAAGCGATAATACTTTGGCTGACTAAATCTGCACCAAAGGGGTCATGGAGGTTAAACAGGGACGAGAAGCGAAGAAGATAGGCTGTTCAGAGAGTAGAGAAAGTTCACATCAGTCGGAAGAATATGGATAGTTGCAAGGGATATGAGAGGTCGCTTTGCCTGATGAGTTCCGAGGAAAATGCGGCGGGACCTCCCTTCCTATACTCGGCCCCTCAGCGAGCATAACGCCAACTACCAAGGACCGCCCACTGGCAATCATGACGTCATCTTCTCTCTCAATCTGGGATCGACAAAGAACTTCCCACGCGCTGAGAGGGAGGAAGGGGGGAGGGAGGAGGGAGTGAGGCCTACACACCTCGTGGCGCGCTCACTGGCCGTCGTTACATAACTCTCTCTCTCATCATTGTATATAAGTCCCACACACAATACTTATAACTAATGATATAAAATAGAACTCGTTGACTTAGAAGAAAACAAAATACATAATGATAATACTTATAGTACAACGGTTCACATAAACTGAGTTAGGAAACTCTACACAGACTACAGCCAAAGTTCCTGCCCTGACGATCCTAGCGAGGGTGGGGCCTGACTGGGCGTTCTGTACAGCATGCTCATACTCGACATGCGTCACAACTCTATTATACTCAAGGTAATTTATGGCTTTACAATCTCAATAACTGTATAAGAGTGAGAAAGTAAAGAAACTTCTCCCTCTCCCCTTCCTCCCAGGTAGATTGCACACCCGAATTAAAACTCTGCCTGCCTTACTGCCTTCAAAAACTGCAATATCCTGCCTTCAAAACTGCAATATGTTCCCTGCCTCCCTCCCTACCTCATACACCCAACAGTATCGCAGCACGGCGGAAAATAGGCCTTCCTTTATTGTCTAAATATTACGTTTCTGCACCTTTGGATTTTGTTTTCTCCTTTTCTCTCTTTCTCTGGTTTGTATCCATTCGGCCTCATTCAACCTACTGTTTTTAGACGTTCATCCCCATCCAGGTGTCGATTTCTTCCTGGCGAGCGATAGCGAGTCAGCATTGTACGGAGAAATCCTGCTTCGCTGGAGACATTTTTCTATCGAAAAATGTACAAATTTAGCCTGCTGGCAAAAACATTTTTAAAGCTAACTTCTCCCTCTCCCCCTCCCATGTAGATTGCACACCTGAATTAAAACTCTGCCTGCCTCCCTGCCTTCAAAAGCTGCAATATGTTCCCTGCCTCCCTCCCTCATACAGCCAACAATATCGCAGCACGCCGGAAAAATAGGCCTTCCTTTTGTCTAAATATTACATGTCTGCACTTTTGGCTTCACTATACTCTGTTTCATTTCATCTGACGGTATATTGAATCCCTTGCAGCTAATTTGTCGATACTTAATGGAAAAATACGAAACCACTATGTCTCTGCATCATATTTAGACCAGGTGTATATCATTGGCACCATATTTCACTGCAGAATCTTCAAAATATCTGAGAAATCTTGATGGGAACTTTGCAATTCACCGTCAGTTGAAAAAAAAAACAAAAACGGTATAGTTACGTCTTTATTCGTAATTCATCGCCCCAAAAATATACTGTGCCAACAAAGATGCTTAATAAGGAATGGACCACTTTATGATATATGTATATATTTTCAGATATATAGATAGATATAGATAGATAGATAGAGAGATAGATAAATGGGAGTAGCATATTCTTACTTGTGATGCCTAGTTCTATTAATTTGGTGCCATAATTATTTGACTTAACCATTCCAATACCGGCGACGGCCTTTTCATCATATTCTGGCAACTATGAGACGATTATATTCAGCTTAGGAAGGACCTCTAGCAGTAATAAGGCTTCAAACTATTCCAACCAACTCTTTTAACTACCACAGATCCTTCTCAAGCTGTATACTATCGTCTAAATATAGCTAGATTATTACATAACGCACGTCGCTGGTACACAAAGGGTTAACATTTTATACAGGTATGGCGGTCTTGCTGGAAAACGTCAGCAACTAATTTATGTGGGTATTATACGTGTTTCATGTGAGGTTGTTGTTGTTGTTGTTGATGTTGTTGTTGTTGTTGTTGTTGTTGTTCCCTACGTGGTGAGGTTGATTATAGTCTCATGTCTCACTCGAAAGTCAGAACTCTTAACTCTATTTGGGCCGAGGGGGGGCCTTTTTGGAACTCACATATTGACCTTCATTCATTTTGAGATTTGAGACCTTTCACCTCATTAGGTTGCCGATAATAATAATACGTTTTATCCCATTCAGGTGTCGATTTTTTCTAGGCGAGCGATAGCGAGACTGTAACTTTGAAGAAATCGGCCTTCCGTTGGGACAGTTATTAATCGAAAAATGTAGAGATTTAGCTTGGAGGGGGTCTGCGTGGGATTTAATATTAAGTTTGAAGTGAGTCTGGAAAGGCGATTTTGTTAGCCTTGGGAACAAACTAAACTACATTGATCGAAAATGACAAACACAAGACAAATCTACAATGATATTTAAGCAAACTATCAAAATAACCCACAAGATGTTGCACTGAATTGGGATAAGGCTTCCTGGGCTATCTAATCAGTAGACCAATTAAAGCTAGACCATATCAAACTTAAATTGCTTCAAACTCCGTGTGTCCAGGCATTTTGGCTCGACGGTTCCTTGATTTTGGCCCTGTCACTCTTTCAACTCTGGGGGAGGCACTCGTCATAGACATTTTTGCCTTTTGCCTCCCTCACCCACATAGAAAAGAAAGTAGATCTCAAACCGTGCCTGATATAATTTCAAGGCCAACTAAACCATTGTCAACGCAAAGTACCGAACTGGACCTAACCTACCCTACCTTGCCCTAACCTGCCCTAACCAAACCTAACCAGTAGACCACCTTTTCTGCCCTATCGTAGGCTGTTGGAACGGGCTACCATCTGAATAGTTGAAGTAAAATCGTTTGGTAGAAGCCTTTGTACAGCAGTGATGATGATGATGAAGACCAAATACCTTGTATGTAAAATTGTTTGATAGAAGCCTTTGTTCTGCAAATGCCTTAAATTTGGATTGTCTTGTATTTAGAAACGTTTGTTAGAAGCATTTGTACTGCAGTAATGATGATGATGATGATGATCAGCAAATGCTGATTATGCATTAAGATTATATAGTTAGTTCCCAGGTTGGTTTCTTACAAGCGTTGTTTCCACACAGAAATTTTGATTAGTTGTTTTGTCTTTTTATTGTGTTCGTCCAAGTTTTGGTTTGTTTATTTTGCAAGTTTTACATTATAAATACCTAAAAATTCCCACCCCATCATCTAGCTCCAATATCTGCCTCCCCCAGCTGCAGCCAGGCGGCGGAGGAGACCATCAAAACAAATGAAGTTATCCATCTCTGGGACTCGTAATTCCAGACCGGTGTTTGCCGCTCATTCCCAGAAAATTAATCATGGTGGGATCAGCGGGGGGAGCTTAAGGAGAGACAGTTGTTTTTTTCTGGTCCCCCTTCTCCCTCATGCTTAGCATATTTGTTTTGAGGTTTTAAGACATTCGCCTCATTAGTTTGGCGATTATCAGACCTTTTGCCCCATTTGTTTGCCAATATTAATGCCTTTCGTGACATATAGGTGTCGATTATTTTCCTGGCGAGCGATAGCGAGCCTGAAATTTTAAGAGAAACCGGCAATCGGCCGGGACATATTTCTATCGAAAAATGTACAAATGTATCTTGAAGGGCGGTCTAGGTTTTTTTTTTTAAAGCTTGATGGAGGTATTTTGAGGAAACTAAGAAATAAAGGAATGAATTACCAAACAAACGGCTAGTCTCCCCTTAATTCTGGGCCTTATGGGGGGAGGGGGGGGGGGGGGGGGGTTACCGAGCTCTAGAGATTCTGTGGTGGGAGGGATTGGCCAGCTTTTCATCGGACGCCATTTTGGAGCTGTAATAGGTGGATACACAGGGGTTGCATGTACGCAATTGACCACTTGCGAGTTTCTGGCTATACAGAAGTTGGACCCGTAAACATCGCTACTAAACAGACATGCAATAATAGTGTAGGTTTCTAATGGATGGAGAGTATGCTGAATTTGATTTTATGTGTTTATTAACCCTTTCAAGCTCCAATACGCGGTTCTGTTCTGTTTCCTGGCTACTATTAGATGATTTTATTCAGATTAGTAACCATATATAGGATTCAAAGGGTTGTTTGAGATAGTATTTATCCTTTTAATACCCACAAATCCTTCCTAAGCTGCATAAAATCGTCTAATAATAGCCAAAACAAACTGCTAAAACGCATCCAAGTTTCAAAGGGTTAATGTACTACAATTATATATTAGCTGGAAATTCCTTTAAATATTGAAGTTTATAGTTCCAACTTCCCTATAACATGAAACTCGCAAGTGGTCAATTGTTCTTCTTCTGATTCGTTTGATTGGCCGCTCGGTATAGACCATTGGGACATTCCACCCATATTTCCAGGGCTCATCAATGTAATCTAAAATCCAAACTATTTGTACCTGTTGATCATCGAAGGCGATGATCAGGAGGGATGGTTCAATTGTTGGTCGATATAATCATGTATTTATTATTTGTCTAGTCTCCTCCCTAGACCTCCATCAAACTTATAAAAAACATCCATTAGATCCCCCTACTAGATTAATGTGTACATTTTTCGGTAGAAAAATTTCCCGGCCGAAGGCCGTTTCTTCCAAAATTACAGGCTCATTATCGTTCGCTAGGAATAAAATCGACACCTATTTAGCACGAAAGGTCGAAATATTGACAAGGAAATGGGGCGGAAGGTCTGAAAATCGCCAAACTACTGGGCCGAATGTCTTAAAATCTGAAAACTAATGGGGTTAAACACGAGGGAGAATGGGGGCCAGAAAAAACTACCCATCTCCCCTTAAGTAAATACACGGTTTTGAATCAGCTCAACAAGCCTCGAACACACAGTCCGCAGTGGTGAAGAGCCACATCATTGAACAACGAGGTGATATTTTGTTTGTGATAATATATTTATAATCAAAGACTAAATGATATTACCTGACGGAGGCTGGCCGATCTCTGTTAGCCCAGGGTCTCTACCAAGGTCTCGTGGTTAATAATTACGGCCACAGACAGACAGACAGACAGACAGGCCGCAGGAAGAGGCTAGGATGTCAGCTTAAGATTTTTTGCTTTGGCGCTTTTCTCATTAACTTGGGTTAATTTGTGTGTATACTAAATATATTAATGTTCTTGTTTTCTTCTGTTTTAGTGCATTTCTATTAAAATGGGTTCTTATTTTCGTTCCTTTAATAATATATGATTAATTATAAAGTATTTTTGTATAATTGTCTATGAGATAGCTATCATTTCGTGATTAAATCAGCAGGTTGTAATGGCAAAAGAATGAAGGGAAATTTATTATTCTTGCATATGAATAGCGATTATTTAAGTATATGTATTTATGATTTATTCGATTTAATTAAGCACTGTAGATACCGCTCACCAACCCATGTTATATCTAATAACAACAATGAAAGGTACAATTTAAGGGGAGTTGATCTATTACGAATTCCTCTCATGACTTCTAGTCAAGCTCAGACATGCATAAAATATCATAGAGTTAAGGTGTGGAAAGGATTACCGCAAAATCTATGAAATATACAGGAAATATCTCGGTTTAAGAGACTATTAAAAAAAATTATATTAACACAATATCAACAGTGACTACTAAAATAGGTATATCACCAATTAAACTACCAATAATTACAACATCCCTATTGCCTAGTTCGACAAATGTATTACCTTTAACAATATTTACGCTGACTGTGCGTGTATATTATATGTGTAGAGTCACGTAAAGGTTTGGATGAGTTTTAATACTATATTGTAATAAACATGCTTCTATTTTTGTCTGTAAAGGTGTATATAATGTATGTGTAGCTGGTATTTGTATATTTTTTTTGTTATAGAAATGGATATATAGTCTACAGTAAATGATGCACCATGTTCTCATATATAGGTCTAAATGAATGGTGTAAGTGTATACTCCATGCACAACACAGTTTATGTCGTTTACTAATTAGGCATATACTGTTAGGGAAGCGCATGTGTCTTTGTGTTAAATTGTGGGTATAATTGCGAGTATGGCCTTTGAACATCAAGTCAATAGTTGTACAATGTATATTATATATATATTCAATTTTGTAAATGGTATTAAATAGGTAATTGCGATAAAAAACAATCAGCTGTGAGCTCTGGGAAGTGAGTGTATACTCAATGTTAATCACCATTAATTTAATTTATGTTATTTTATTATATTTTGCCCACATACATCCCTTTTTGAAGTTAAACATTCTTTACAACCCGTAGTTCCCAGGGCACATAGCTGTGACTAAGTATATTTTATACAATTGCATTTTGATAGATCGAGTTATAGCCAGGTGCCTTTAATATTATTTTTATTAATCTCACCACCACACCCCCAATGAAATTAATTAAAGTATATATGATCCACCGGGATTCGAACCCGGGTTATCACACACATATTTTTGCCACCTTAACCATTACACCACCAGGACGGTTAAAGGTTTATGCACACGCCTACGACTTATTATCCATTCTCGAATACTGGATATTAATCTAATCATGTTCATACTCCCAACCGCACTATGGTAGCCTACTGTTTAAGTGAGAGGAAAGAATATTCATGGGGCACAGATCATATAGACCGGCCTCTCGAAGAAATATCCCTAAACCTACTAATAATATTATTTTTATTAATCTCACCACCACACCCCCAATGAAATTAATTAAAGTATATATGATCCACCGGGATTCGAACCCGGGTTATCACACACATATTTTTGCCACCTTAACCATTACACCACCAGGACGGTTAAGAGAGACATCTCTCAAAAGGCTCAGCCTTGTTTTTTTTTTGTAGTATTATTATATATTTGTTTTTAACAAATAATTTGTAAGCAAATTGTATTGTATACTAAAGGCTAAATAAAATATTTTAATTCAATTCAATTCAATTCAATTCAATCTAGTTATAAATACTTAATTTTTACTGCAACTATGAATATGTAAAAACCGTCATTAGTGAGTATAGTGGATTACAGCATTGACACTTGTTCTGACTGTCGGTGGTTCCAGTCCGGCAGGGAGTATAACACATTTAGCTGCCCACGTATATTTGTGAGATATACTTGATATTAATGACTCTCGTGCTTGGCTGGGCGAGAATTAAATTAAATTTTGACAAGCAGAGTTGTGTCCCAGTATGGTATCCTGGAAAATGAATCCTACGAACGTATGTGTCTTCGATTTTTTTAAAACTAATCTTCTATACTTTTGAATACATTTGTTTTGTATTGAAGGTGGGTGACCTGCCTTTTTTATCTCCTTTTTCTTCCTTTCTCTGGCTTGTATCAATTTGGCCCCATTCACCCTACTGTTTTAAGACGTTTACCCCCATCCATGTATCAATATTTTCCTGGCGAGCGGTAGCGAGCCAGCATACATATATGTTTGTTTACAACAAGCTTAATTTGTACATATTTCGATAGAAAAATATCTCCGGTGAAGCCGGATTTCTCCACACAATGCTGGCTCGCTATCGCTCGCCAGGAAGAAATCGACACCTGGATGGGGATATCTAGATGGATATTGGATAGGCACCAATCGATCAGGGCTAGACCCAGGTGAGGTTATAGGCATGTGATAAAGAGTCGCTGGAACTCCTGTTTCATTTGCTTGGCCTCTCTTACTGATTTTCTTTGTGCCTCATTTACACTGAGAGCAATCCAGTTAGCTCTCACAAACACCTCCTCCTCCTATCCACTTCACTACACTAAACATGCACACCACACTTCATTCCTCCACACCAAAATTAAAAAAAAACACAAAAATGATGAATTTTAGCCCAGCCTCGGAGTCCCCAGGGGGGGGGACCATAAATGCCCCCTCACCCGACCGACCATCCCCTGACGACCCCACACAATTACCTGGACCTCGGCCTGTTACTCTTTCTATTAATTTCTGCAACATTCGCGGACTTTCCTCTAACTTTCACTCTGTTGAGCACCATCTCTCCTCCTACAAACCTGATCTTCTCTTCCTCACCGAAACCCAGGTGTCTGTAGCAACATCCAGCAACCCCTTCTCTGTATCCTCCTACTTTCTCTATCCTAGTTTCAAAGCCAATGGCGGATGTTGTGCATATGTGCACAACAAACTCACTTGCTCTCGTGTTCCCGATTTCGACTCCTCTGAATTCTCAACTTTATGGCTCAAACTTTCCTGTCATTCTCTTACTAAATATTTCTGTGCTGTCTATCTTTCCCCTAACTCTACCAACTTTCCTAAATTCTTTGACTATCTAAACTCTACAGTGGAACACATTCTATCCATTTCTCCTTTCTCAGAAATCTCCATCTTAGGAGATTTCAACGTTCACCACCGCCAATGGCTCTCCTCTCACACTACTGATCCACCTGGTGAACAAGCCTACGTCTTTTCTATCCTAAATGACCTAGAGCAGTTAGTTCAGCAACCCACCCGTATCCCGGATCGCATCGGAGATCGGCCCAACATTCTTGACCTGTTTCTAACTTCTAACCCTTCTTCTTATACTGTCGATCTTTTCTCTCCTTTGGGCTCCTCCGACCATAAACTTATCTCTGTCACCTGTCCTATCTCTCCAGTACAGCCACCCGATCCTCCTAGCCGGCGGCGCTTGTGGCACTTTGGCGCTGCCGACTGGGAGGCTCTTCGGCAGTACTTCTTTGATTTCCCATGGAATGATTTCTGCTTCCATGGCCAGGGACCCTCGGAGAGTGCTGAACGCATTACCGAGGTAATCCTATCGGGCATGGAAGCATACATTCCATTCTCTTTCTCTCAGACTAATGCTAAAAAATCTTGGTTTACTCACGCCTGTTCTACTGCTGTCCGCAATAAGGAGGAAGCATTCAAACGGTACCGACGCCTTAAAACTCAAGACTCTCATTCTTCATATGTTTCTGCCCGGAATCAAGCCAAATCTGTTCTTCGACTTGCCAAACACTCTTTCATCAATAATAAATGCACTGAACTATCCAACTCTAGCTCTTCCCAAGCTTTCTGGCATCTAGCCAAAAACCTCTCCAACAATTTCTCTTCCTCGTCTTTCCCTCCCCTTTCCCACTCTGATGGCACAACCATCACTTCTTCCTCTGACAAAGCTAAACTCTTTGCTCAAACTTTTGCTAGAAACTCCACCTTGGATGATTCCGGTGCTATTCCTCCCTCTCCGCCCTCCTCTCTCTTACTTATGCCTAATATCCTAATCTCTTCTAAAGATGTACTTTCTACCCTCTCTGGGCTTAACACTAATAAGGCGTACGGTCCGGACGGTGTTCCTCCTGTTGTTCTCAAAAACTGTGCTTCCGTGCTGACTCCCTGCCTAGGCAAACTCTTTCGTCTCTGTCTATCCTCTAACGTCTTCCCTTCATGCTGGAAGTTTGCTCACATTCAACCTGTCCCAAAGAAGGGTGACCGCTCTCAACCCTCCAACTATCGTCCAATTGCTCTTATCTCTTGTCTTTCTAAAGTTTTTGAAACTATTCTTGCTTCCAAATTTCTTAAGCATTTCTCTTCTCATAATCTGCTCTCAGATCGCCAGTATGGCTTCCTTAAGGGTCGCTCTACTGGTGATCTTCTTTCATATCTTACTAACTCTTGGTCATCCTCCTTTCGGGACTTCGGTGAGACTTTTTCTATTGCACTAGACATATCGAAAGCCTTCGATAGAGTCTGGCATAAATCTTTAATTTCTAAACTACCCTCCTTCGGTTTCTATCCCTCCATCTGTGCCTTTGTCTCTAATTTCCTTTCCGGCCGTTCCATAGCTGCGGTTGTGGACGGCCATTGTTCACTTCCTCACCCTATAAACTCCGGTGTTCCTCAGGGCTCTGTCCTATCTCCTATTCTCTTTCTAATTTTTATAAATGATCTCCTTAACTGTACCTTAATTCCCATCCATTCATACGCAGACGACTCAACCTTACACTACTCCATTAGTTTTTCAGAACGCCCCAGCCAGCAATCCCTCAACGACAAACGTAATGAAGCCATAGAACTCTTAAATTCTGATCTAAATACTATTTCCAATTGGGGCAGAGAAAACCTTGTTAACTTTAATGCTTCCAAAACCCAATTTCTCCATCTATCTACCCGTCAGGATCTCCCAGCGGACTATCCCTTATTCTTCAACAATACAAAAATCAACCCTTCATCTTCTCTCAATATTCTTGGCGTCTCTTTTTCTTCTGCTCTCATTTGGAAGGACCATATTACCAGTCTTGCTAAGGCAGCCTCCCAGAAGCTGGGTGTGCTCAACCGCCTTAGGGAGTTCTTTTCCCCTGCACAGCTTCTTGCTCTGTACAGGGGCATAGTGCGCCCTTGTATTGAGTATTGTTCACATGTGTGGAGAGGTTCCTCTCACACCGCTCTCCTAGACAAAGTTGAAAGGAAGGCCTTTAGTATCATTAACTCCCGTCCACTCACCAACTCTCTGCAATCTCTCTCCGCCGCAATGTTGCATCTCTCTCGCTATTCTATCGCTACTATAATAATCAGTGTTCCTCAGAGCTATCCCAGTGCATACCACCTCCTTTACGTAGGGCACGTGGTACCCGTCTTGCAACTCAATCCCACCCCTACTCTGTGCAACTCTCCAACCCAAGAGTGAAACGTTACTCTCAAACTTTCTTCTACTCAACATCCGAGCTCTGGAACTCTCTCCCAGAATCAGTCTTTCCCTCTTCCTATGACTTAAATTGCTTCAAACTCCGTGTGTCCAGGCATTTTGGCTCTAACGTCCCTTGATTTTGGCCCTGTCACTCTTTCAACTATGGGAGAGGCACTCGCTATAGGCAGTTATGCCTTTTGCCTCCCTCAATCACATAGGGAAAAAAAAAAAAAAAAAAAAAAAAAAAAAAATGCGTGAAAGTGTTAATATAGCAAGCATACAGATATGAAAAATTTAGACTAGCAAAACCTAACTTCACCTTTATAGAACTAAGTTAGATATTTTTGAAACTATCGCCCCTGGAGAGATGCATCAAGGGGCGGACCAAGAAAGACTTTGGATCAGACTTTGCAGTCGGATCTTAAATCAAAGAACCTGACAAGTGAGGCAGCTCTTAACAGGGTTGCCTGGAGCGCCACCATTAGGACGCGAGACCGAAACTGCTTAGTGTGGAGCACGGTCATTAAATTTGTCAAAGTCTAATCTATAAATCCATAGTAGGCTAAATACACAAGGAAACTCTGCGGCGTAGCCTACCTGTAAGACAAGTATCTAAACACTGATGTAAATCATCGAAGTTGTTGTCATTGCCTTCACAACCACCATAAACAAAGGCTGTACAGGTAGCAGTGTCCACGTTGAAGGCGTAACGAAGAGTATAGGTGGTGCAAGGTCCCAGCTCTGCTGGTTGGAGGCACTGGACTGGTGTGGGGAGATAGGTAGGCCGGGGTGGTGGGATAGGTAGGCCGGGGTGGTGGGATAGGTAGGCCGGGTGGTGGGATAGGTAGGCCGGGTGGTGGGATAGGTAGGCCGGGGTGGTGGGGATAGGTAGGCCGGGTGGGTGGGATAGGTAGGCCGGGTGGTGGGATAGGTAGGCCGGGTGGTGGGATAGGTAGGCCGGGTGGTGGGATAGGTAGGCCGGTGGTGGGATAGGTAGGGGCCGGGTGGTGGGATAGGTAGGCCGGGTGGTGGGATAGGTAGGCCGGGTGGTGGGATAGGTAGGCCGGGTGGTGGGATAGGTAGGCCGGGTGGTGGGATAGGTAGGCCGGGTGGTGGGATAGGTAGGCCGGGTGGTGGGTAGGGATAGGTAGGCCGGGTGGTGGGATAGTAGGTAGGCCGGGTGGTGGGGATAGGTAGGCCGGGTGGTGGGATAGGTAGGACCGGGTGGTGGGATAGGTAGGCCGGGTGGTGGGATAGGTAGGCGCGGTGGTGGGATAGGTAGGCCGGCGTGGTGGGATAGGTAGGCCGGGCTGGTGGGATAGGTAGGCCGGCTGGTGGGATAGGTAGGCCGGCTGGTGGGATAGGTAGGCCGGCTGGTGGGATAGGTAGGCCGGCTGGTGGATAGGTGGGAGGTGAGGTAGGCCGGCTGGTGGTGGGATAGGTAGGCCGGCTGGTGGGATAGGTAGGCCGGCTGGTGGGATAGGTAGGCCGGCTGGTGGGATAGGTAGGCCGGCTGGTGGGATAGGTAGGCCGGCTGGTGGGATAGGTAGGCCGGCTGGTGGGATAGGTAGGCCGGCTGGTGGGATAGGTAGGCCGGCTGGTGGATAGGTAGGCCTGGCTGGTGGGATAGGTAGGCCGGCTGGTGGGATAGGTAGGCCGGCTGGTGGGATAGGTAGGCCGGCTGGTGGGATAGGTAGGCCGGCTGGTGGGATAGGTAGGCCGGCTGGTGGGATAGGTAGGCCGGCTGGTGGGATAGGTAGGCCGGCTGGTGGGATAGGTAGGCCGGGCTGGTGGGATAGGTAGGCCGGGCTGGTGGGATAGTGTAGGCCGGCTGGTGGGAGTAGGTATGCCGGCTGGTGGATAGGTAGGCCGGCTGGATAGGTAGGCGTAGTTGAGATAGGCCGGCTGGTGGGATAGGTAGGCCGGGTGGTGGGATAGGTAGGCCGGTGGTGGATAGTAGGCCGGTGGTGGATAGGTAGGCCGGGTGTTGGGATAGGTAGGCCGGGTGGTGGGATAGGTAGGCCGGGTGGTGGATAGGTAGGCGGTGGTGGGATAGGTTAGGCCGTGTGTGGATAGTAGGCCGTGTGGATAGGTAATCCGGAGTGGAGGTACCTGAAAATAGTTCATCTAGCCTCTCATGCCAAACTTGGTCTAAATTCTACATATTACTAATTCTATCTAGGTCAGAGGTGCATGACTGTCTTAAATAGACCTTAATAATTGCAACCTGCAGATAATTACTTTTCAAAATGCAATGGCACCGAAATAATGATTAACAAGAGAATAGTAATTAATGTGAAATTCTTCTACACCGGACCTGTGACTTCATAGGAGTGCAAGTCCACCACCCAGTCCAGGATGAGGATACCTCTTGGACTTCACAGGTCTGGTGTAGACCATCTACAAAATAGTTTTTTACACTATAACAACTTCACATCTAAACAAATAATGAAATAAACAAATACAAGTGGCACTCAGAAGACTCAAACTCAGGATACTCTTCTAAATTCCGCGAGACAGTTAAAGAAATATAGACAAGCCTAAGATTTATAATGCAGTTTTGAAGTATATTAATCAGAATTTACATATATTCCAACTGTGCTATGGTAGCCTAATATAGACTAATGGAAGGAGTAATTAATGGGCCACTTAACCCTTAGGAAGGCCTCTATAAATTGCTTAAACATTTTAATTATTTCAGTGATATTGCATTTTGCAAGAAAACTGCAAGTTCTCAATTATTCAAGGTTCATCTCAACTCTTGCATCACTACCTTTAAGTGTAGTGATAGTTTTAAAAATGCTAAAAAGTAAGCTTACAGAGAGTAATTATAAAACAAATCAAATTCATCATCCAAGAGATTTCCATTTTAACCAATATTAGTTTTTTTGCAAGAATACCATTAAGTAACTATTTCGATGGTTCTTAATTTTATAGTTATTCTTAAATGTGGAAATTAAGCTGGTAACATCCAAAAAATTATTCCTAAACAGAAATTGTCCCTCAATGGTTTGGTAGTATCCATCCATTATCAGCAGTATACAGTTAGACATTTAGCTTAATGTTGAAGCCTCTATCAATGACCAGCTATCTACCATTGCAGTAGTTATCGCCCAGGCCTTCTAAAACGCTTTCCAGAACATTTTAGGGAAACTAGTCAGATCAGATGGCTATAGAAAAGTAAGTAGTTTTGGGTAGATTAAGTTGAGAAATAGTTAATACAGTAAAAGATAAGTGCTTGGGTTCAACCATGTGACTGACGGATGGCTAGAGTAAAGATAGAAACAGACTAATTAATAATAGATTAGAGGAATTTGAGACTTTGTAATGGAAGACTAATTGGAGGGTTAACTTAGAGGGTATTTGGGCGTGTAATAATAGGTGAAGAATAGATAGAAGTTAGAAATGTACTTAGAGTAAAACATTCTGGCGTAACTTTCCGATTAAACTTCTGACACAAGACTATTTTGAGCCTATTGGGGATATTTTAAAGCCTTTCTTACCATCAGGGGTATTTAGAAACTTTAGTTACTCCAACTTCTGCAGTTTTCTTTGAGTTACCTGTGGTCAGAAAGGTAATTATAAGAGTGAGAATTTCTTATTGCTAATCTGGAAACTTTTCATTAATGCGTGAAAGGGTTAATATAATTTCCTTCTGCATCCAGTCAAGCTTGTCTAACTTATGTATTTATTAGTTTCACTCTTCCAGCTTCAGTTACATACTCACCAGTCTCCTATTTTACCATTAAGCTATAATTCACATTTGAGCTTCCCAACTCTTAAGGGGGGGGTCACAGATTGGTTTAGTTATCTTTCGCGCTTTCCCAGACTCATCCATTCGGCCCCATTCAGCAGACTGTTTTAAGGCTTATCCCCATCCAAGTGTCAATTTCTTCCTGGCGAGAGACAGCGAGCCAGCATTGTATGGAGAAATCCGGCTTCGCCGGAGAAATTTTTCTATCGAAAAATGTAAAAATTTAGCTTGCCGTCAAAACAAAATATACATGCAGACTCGCTACCGCTCGCCAGGAAAATATTGACACCTGGATGGCGGTAAAAATCTTAGTGGGCCAAATGGATAAAAGCCAAAAAGAAACAAAAGCTAGGTGGGAGTTTAATCTTTTCTCAAATCATCAAAATATGTTCACCATCTGCAGTGTCTTTTCCAGTTCTGCCAAGGATTGAAAGATAATTAAATTCCGATCTTTCAGTTGAAGGCTAATGGAATTACCAAAGACCGGTTTATACTTTACAAAAAAAAAAAAAATCGATAGAGAAAGATAGAAACAGCAAGAGTCTTGAGATAGCGAGAGAAAGTTAGAGAAAGATGGAGAAAAATTGCGAAAATAAAAAAAAAGTAAAAAAAATAAATATATAACTATTGACAAGGTCAACTCTACTTACTGTGCGTTCCTTCACAGGTTGCTTGACACTCTTGCATGGACATGAAGTTGTTGCCGTTGCCCCCCACAGCCAGTGTAGTGGAAGAAGTGACACTGCCCGGTGGCGGAGAAGTAAAAGTAGCGGGAGAGTGACTCATAACACTGTCCTGGAGACGCTGGCAACAGACATACGGACCCACCTGGCACTGGTATCCTTACTGTACCTAGAGATTGTTAAGTAAATCAAACATCTAAATAGTTAAATGCTAAGCTTATTTGGACAAAACATTAGTTTAAGCTGCACTAAACTTGCTAAAAATGTTCACCCCTATTTACAAACTTTCCAAATGTTACAAAAGTCAGCGGTTTTTAGTCCTTTGAGTTACTTTTTGGGGGGGGGGGGGAATCAGGATTGAATGACAAATCAAATTTAGGCAACATACCTTGAAAGAACTTTAGACTTAAGGAGAGGCAGACTTTTTTTCTAGACTCTTTTCTCTAATGTTTAGCCTCTAATTTTAAGATTAGAAGACGTTCGGCCCATTAGTTGGGAGATTTTAAAATCTTTAGCCCCATTCAGTTTTAAATTTTAAGACCTTTCGTGCCATTTGAGTCTAATATTTCCTGACTAGCAATAGCGAGCCTGCAATTATAAGAGGAACCAGCCTTAGGCCGGCAAATTTTTCTACCGAATTTTTTTAAAATTTTATCTTTAAGGGGGTCTAGGGTGTGTTTCTAAACTTTATAGAAGTCTGGGGAAGAAACTAAAAAAAATAAAAATAGGAATTAATAGACCAAACAAACTGTCAGTCTCTCTTTAACTTAAAAGACATTAATGAAACGCTTAGATTTCTCCAAAACTGACAGTAGGAACTTCAGCATACTCTTAATTGTCGCGACCAACAATTCAGAAATATCCAGAGTTTTAGAGTTTAAATAGCTGTAAGCAACCGACTATAGGGTGCTTTCATCAGGCATCCCTTTCTACACCAATTAAATCTCAAAATTAGGTTCTATATAATCATGAGTTTTGCACATTATAATATATCTAATAACCAGAGTTTGGTAGTTAAATGTTAGAGCGTCTTATTAGTTAAATGTTAGAGTGTCTTAGCCACCCTCTTCCAGACTATAATAGCCTCATTAAAACTATTAATTTACCTAGGCTTCAGTTATCAAATTACTTTAATTTATAGTAGAGCTGCATTCAACGGCTGGAATGTAGGATAGGCATAGCTATTTAAATATTCGGCATATTCTATGTTTGGAAGGCTACCCAGTGGTAGAAATAACCAGTGTCAACATTTAAACGTCCCAAGGGTAGGAAAACCGCGCCTATCTGCTGTAGTGGCCACTTGTCATATTGGTAAAGAGAATTAGTCTTTCATAATCTACCTATTTAAGTTTTCCCAAATACAAATAAACACTCAACAGTGAACGATCGAATCCAGAACTATAGTTTCACCAACTAGTTTCGTGTAAAGAGATTACAAGAGCTTACCACAGGTGTTGTGAGTGCAGATGGCGCCACCCCGGACACATTGGCACCAGTTACAGTCATCCTGGAGCCACCACGACCCGTCCTCGCACACTGCCTCGCCCAACACGGGGTAGTAGCCTAAACAATAAAGTAGATTGAACAATTAAAGCAAAGAATCCGAAAAAGAAAAATATTCACAAACATTCTCCATCCATTACCACTTTTCTTTCCAGTTCTTCAGACATCTCTACCTTCCAACGCTTTTACTACACCATCTCCATCCAAGGAAGTCTCTTTAATTCCAAGTCCCCTAGTTTCAGAACCTTATACCCTTTCGAAGCCCATTCTTCGAACATTTCTATACCAGCATAGTATCCTGTCCACTGGCTGAGATGGGTTCCGGTCGTCCCACTCCTAGGCAAGTCTTTCATTACTCAATCTGCAAGAGTCTCACTTACTCTAGCAGCTCTTCTCAAATCACATTAAACTTTCTTCTCTTCCGCCTTCTAAGCCTAGGTCTCCGTCTCATACATCACTGTTGGTAAAACTATCCCTAGATGCATTTACTTTTAACTTTCATTCAGAGATTTCTCACCTTCCACATCCTTCCCATAGTTCCGAAAAACTTTCCTTCCTTTACATATTCTGGCTTACCTCCATTCCCACACCTGTGTCCCTGCTGATCACTCTTAGATATTTAAAACAATTTTTCCAGAATTTCCCCATCCAGCTGTACATTTAGATTTACCCTAAGAGCATCTATTGGATACCATCACTTTACTTTCATAGACATTCACCCTCTGCTTCTTCTCGCATATCACACCAAACTCTTAATACTCTCCAGCTTCAGACTGCCACCAACTATGTGACATCAGCAAACAACGGATTAAACTCCATTACTACCATGCTTTCCTACTAAACTCTATGCTGTACTCATAATTATATTTTTTTAACTCTCCAAATCATCCATATATACAAAAACCATGAATACATTCCACAACCCAGTCTCAGACCTTTTACCTAAAACCATTCACTCAACTCTGTATTAAAGAGATCTTAAACCAATTACTAACCTTCACACAAGTAGCTGCTCTCAACCATGATACAAAGTCAATAAATACTTGGTTCCCAACTGCCTGGTATAAATACTAAATTCACTGTAGCTACAGTAACTTAAATGTTATCGATTCAAGAGTTTAAACACTTCTGCACCGGCGAAGTTTTTCCATTAATTCTAATAGCCAGAATAAAGTTAAAGGACAGCATCGGTACTGAAAGGGTTAATAAGCAATATTGATCTAAAATATTTAATAAAGCAGACTAAATAATTAAAAATCTTCCATTAGTGAAGTTTAGAGCATCAATTTAGTTAGTGAAGTCTATCTCACCTGGAAAACATCCCTTTTCAGTACAACTGGCCAGTGTGCCTTGGTAGTTGCAGGTGCACCAGATACACCCTCTCATTCACCGGCTTCCAGGGCTCCATACACCACTGCTAGGCGGAGTAGTCATCACCCAACCATCTGAAATTACAAGGACAAAATCATTGTAACCACTTTATGGAGGCGTGTGTGTGTGTGTGTGTGTATATTATATATATATATATATATTGTTACGGCTGGATCGGCAATACATATTCGGGATTCTTGATCGTAGGACAGAAATGGCTTATGTGACAACGACACGCTCGATTCCAGTCCCAAATACTATATGCTCCAGACAACAAAAGCACCAACGCCCTACAGAGTTATCGTCTATGGTAACGAGGTACCTTAACTCTGCGAAAGTGTACAACAGGGGTAGGCTATGAGGCTAAACTCCCTCAGACATTTATAGGTTACGTTATGACTAAAGAAATGCAATACTCAAGAAACTAAGTTAATATTAAGCCTCTAATAATGTAGAATAGAAGCAGGCTAAAGGTATGACAGTGAAATGCTAAATGACAAATGTACACGCCTACTTGAAAGCGCGTGCACTAGAATAACTGTCCCCTACTAACATGCACTAGCATGTAGCATACAAGATTTTCACGATTCAGTAGATACCTAATAATACACATGGAAGGAACATAAATAGTCGCTTATTATAAGAATGAATCTATACTTGGAATAACTAAAAGGTTGCAGGCAACAGTACTGCGCCGGTAGCCTACTACCGCATAGGCTACTTCGCTTCTCTCACTCTGTCTCCCCTCTGAGTCTGTATGCGCCCTACGCAACAGAACTCCGGACACAGCAGCAAAAAGACAGTGCAGTTAATTGATACATGAAAGTATTAATTGTGTTGTCTTGTGTGTGTGAGTAATGTGTATTGTAAAGTGTTATATACATGAACTTAAAGAGCTGCAATGCATAGTAAAATAAAGATATCACCCACTCATCATCCCCATGTGTTCTAGCTAGCAGGCCAAGTCACAGGAACAACGAGTCCCAGCACCGAAAGCGAGAACCCAGGAAAAGACTGCAGAGAACACAAGGACAGATAAATTAAGTTACTCTACTATACCGGCACTACGAGCGAGCTGTAGTCTCTGGTACTGCACTCGCTCCTGGCTCGGTAGGCAAATCAAGGCTAAGTCCTCGCCCCACTACAGACAACTCCTGGGCATGGTCGGGCTCTTACACACGGCACTAGTCTAGTCACAAATTGGATGAGCTGGGCATATAACTCTTTAACATTTAGAACGTTCACCAACTATCCTCATCAAGAAGATCGCTGTTCACATTAACTCTTTAAATCTAATACATGTAAATATATGCTCGTCCTAAGAGTAATACGAGAGGCGAGTGCTGAAACTCCTTTAGGACCTCAAGGGAAGGGTATGCATTTAAATAGAGAGAAGAATGAAATGAGAGTAATGTCGTCAGAGAGAAATAGTGCAACCGTGAGAAATTGGGAGAGAGGGCAAGGGATGTTAGAATTTCAAAGGTTCTAGGCAACCTGATCATGGAACACACAGCGAGCCTCCATGCAATGTGCAGTACGACATGGGCAGCCCAGGCAGCATATACAGGCGGCAATGTACTACCAACCCTGTCGCACCTAGCTATAAGCGCAGGGCTGCCAACCGGTCCATACGTCTGGCAACCATTGCTACCCTCTCGCTCTGAAGTCTAACTCACTCTCTCTCTCTGAATTCCTATTGTCTTATCTATCAACTTCTCTATTGATACTACATATTAAATGGAAGGTCTCGACATGGCTTAAAACAAAACCCACCACTGGTTAGCACATGACGAGACCTTTGCAGAGATACAAAGAACATAGTTATAC
This sequence comes from Lithodes maja, assembly GCA_037953745.1. NCBI lineage: Eukaryota > Metazoa > Arthropoda > Malacostraca > Decapoda > Lithodidae > Lithodes > Lithodes maja. The sequence continues at coordinate 62,582 of JBAKBP010006981.1, forward strand.
GTAGTCACACTCCATATAAGCAGCCAGCACGGTACACGGCACCGCGGCGGTACAGTGGAGTACCAAGGAGTACAATCAGGTTGCGTTGCTACGCACTGGGTGCGTCACAGCCCCCCCAAGATTTTAGATAATCAACCTTAGAAGCATTATCAAAATCTGACAGGCAACCAACCGACCTGCTATCCTTAGCTGCCAATAATTGCAAAAGGTGCACAACAACTGAAGTGTGAATTATACATAAAACACAATATCGCATGCATCATGCTACAACAATAAAGACTTACAAAACTAAAAAAAAAAAATTCTCGTTTATTTTATAGTTTTATAATCTTTTTGGACGGAGTTATGATAGCCTAATTTTACTCCTGCTCAACCCACACACCGTGCACGACTATCCTGGATCATCAACCCTTGATAGACAATCCGCTATCACGTTCTCACTCCCGGCAATATGCTGAATGTTGAGATTATACTCTTGGAGCATTAGGGACCACCTGGTCAACCGCATATTCCGATTGTGAAACTGATTTAGGAATTTCAAGGGATGATGGTCCGTATAAATAGTCACTACCGGGCCGTAGGCTGGAACATAAACTTCGAAATGTTTGAGCGACAAAACGATAGCAAGAAGCTCCTTCTCTATAGTCGAGTAATTCCTTTGTGCCGAATTAAACTTGCGAGAAAAGAAGCTCACTGGGTGTTCCAAGCCCTCGGAATCAGTCTGCAGTAACACTGCCCCGGCACCCACACCACTGGCATCAGTCGCCAGCTGAAAACTCCTGGAGAAGTCTGGGGCTCTCAAAATCTGATGTGTACACAGCAGGTGCTTGACTAGGTCGAAAGCCCTCCGACACTCCGCAGCCCAACAGAACTTCACTGACTTAGACAGTAGATCAGTTAACGGTGCTAAGACAGTAGAGTATCCCCGGATGAAGCGCCTATAATAGCCTATCATACCTAGGAACGGCATGACCTGGCGCTTAGTGGTGGGCCTGGGAAACATATTGATAGCCTGCATCTTGCTCAGGGGGGGGCACACCCGGCCTAACCCGACCACGAAGCCAAGATACTGCACAGTAGCCTTTACAAACTCTCACTTCCTCAGGTTCACCACCAGCCCAGCATCGTGCAACTTCCCAAACAGGGTCTCTAAGTGCCTTAGGTGATTTTCAAAATTGTCATCATACACTATCACGTCATCAAGGTAGACCGTGCAGTTAGGGATTTAGTCACAAATATCGTTCATCAGGTTCTGAAACGTGGCAGGTGCGTTCTTAAGCCCATAAGGCATTACGTTACATTGGTAGGTCTTGCCATCTACCACAAAACCACAAACTTGCTTAGCTCGGTCCGACAGGGGTACTTGCCAGTAGCCTTTTACAAGATCAATTTTAGTAAGGTACTTTGCATTCCCTATCTTGTCCACACTGTCGTCAACTCTAGGCAAAGGGTAAGGGTTGGTAGTGGTCAAGCCATTTAGCCTACGAAAATCTATGCAGAACCGCACCTTGCCGTCAGGTTTTGGCTGCAACGTGACGGGTGATGTCCACTTCACATAACCTTCAGTGATCATCCCTCTCTCAACCATTTACTTTAACTCCTCCCGTAAAGCTGGCAACTTTACCGGGGGCACACGGTAGGGCACGGACTTGAAGGGCACATTATCACCGACGTCCACGTCGTGCGTTACCCGAGTAGTGAGACCTGGGTGTTCGGCGAAAACAGAGGGGTATGACCTGAACAGGCCTAGGACAGCAGCACCTTTGTGCTCAGGCAGGCGACTTACAGCTTGCCTAGCCTCTTGTTCAGTATTCCCCCCCCCACTGTTCCGCGGAAATGACAGTCCCAGCTATCCTCCTCAGCATGACTGTCCCCACCTCCTTCTCCACCCTGGCCGCTGCAGGCCAGCACAGGGACAGTGAGAGGCGTCTCACATACTCTTTCATGAGGTTAACATGACATAACTGATGTTTTTTCCTACGGTCAGGTGTTGCAACGAGATAATCAAGGTCGGACAGTTTCTTAGCCACCACATACGGCCCAATAAACTTGGCAGAAAGGGGGTGTCCAGGCAAAGGTAAAAGCAACATTACCTCCTGACCCACCGAAAACTCCCGAAGCTTCACCTTGGCGTCATACTGGTGCTTCATGACCGCCTGTGCATTAACCAAGTTATTACCTGCCGCTGCCATGCAACCTATAAGTCTCTCCCGGCTCTCCAGGATATATTTAAGTACAGACCCCGGCTTCTCTTCGCCCTCCCAGATCTCTTTCACCATACTTAAAGGTCCTCTCACATTATGGCCAAAGACTAGTTGATTTGGACTGAACCCCAGGCTCTCTCCTGGGACTTCACGTGCAGCGAACAGAACATACGGCAGACCCAAATCCCAATCAGTGTCATGTTCTGCACAGTAACAGCGTAGCATACTCTTCAGGGTCTAGTGCCACCGCTCCAAGACTCCCCGACTCTCGGGATGGTAGGCTGACGACACTACAGAGCATATACCGTGCAACTGAAGGGTTTGCTTGAACAATTTGGATGTAAAATTGCTCCCCTGGTCCGACTGCACCTCACGTGGAAATCCATAACGGGAACAGAACAATAATAAGTTTTTAACAACTGCCTTTGCCGAGCCGTTTCTCATGGGGTATGCGTCCGGGTATCTCTTAGCCACATCCATGATTGTCAACAGGAATCCATTGCCACTACTAGTAGGCGGGAAAGGGCCAACCAAATCTACTACAACTTTGCTGAACGGAGGCCCGCTGACAGGTATGGGAAACAAAGGTGCCTTCGGGATGGTCTGGTTAGGCTTCCCCGTTGTCTGGCAGGTCGCACACCCAGCCACCCATGCACAGACATCAGCCTTGACCCCAGGCCACCAGAAAAACCTGCCCAATGCCGCCAATGTTTTTGTTACCCCCAAATGACCCGCCACCGGCACATCATGCGCCAGACACAATAAGGACTCTCTATACTTATTTGGAACAACCACCTGGTCTACTACCCTCGCACCGCCCTCCCACTTCGATTTGGAGTCTAGAAATCTGCGGTACAATATCCTGTTGAGCCTAAAGAAATCTCCCGGCTTCGCATCCCCATCTTCCTCCAACTCTATGGCACCATTGCTATAACGAGCTAGGCTAGCGTCTTGCAGCTGCTGCTCACTAATGTCCCTGGGTGTCAATGCATCAAGATGGTTTTGTAATAAGACATTACCCCGGCTAGTAGGCTCTACTGCCTTAGTGGCTCTCGCTACAGCTCTTGCCTCACGCGAAGTCTTACCCAACTCTGCCTTGTTACACACCATATCTGGGCCAGAGTCAACTCCCGTGTTTATTATAGGTCCAAGTACCGAATCACCGAGAAGTGCAGCAGAATCAATGTCCCTTTTCCTGCCCTTAGCAACCTTCTCCTGATCCTTCCTCCACTGTCCCCGAGGTTGAGTGCTAGGCTGTGCAGGAGCCGCAGAGCGAGATCGGGTTGCCACACAGGCCATCTCATCCTGTTGGCACCTCCCAACCCATTCCCGATTCTCACCATCCACGTCTGCCGCCCTCTCTGCAACGACTAAGGGTGGAGTCCCAGAAGTGGGCACCGCAAAGTCGTTGCCGAGAAGAAGGTAGACGCCCTCAACTGGCAAACACTCTACGATCCCTACATCCAGCTCCCTGCACACCTCTCCCACTCTCAACTCCAACCTCACAAGTGGGTATGACCTCGTAGCATTTATACCCTGCACCACAACAACTCTGGCCGCATTTATCGGTTTCCCTGTGAAGTTCCTCAACAAAGTTTGCGAAGCCCCCCGTATCCCTCAGCAAGTCAACCCTCCGTAGTTCACTCCCCCAGCTCACAAACCCGTGCCCCCGATGGCTACAGAAAGTGTCCCGGACAGGTGTCGAGCCTTCCGTACGCTTCTTTACCGCGTGTGCCTCAGCTGCTGACAACCTACCCCGGGCAGTTGCTGCAGCCTTCAGAGACACACCGATACTGAACCAATGACACCGGCTTAGCGGGAGTGTTACTAGGGCACTCACGTGAATAATGGCCTAGCTTCTGACATTTGTAACATTTCACATCCCCAATGGGCTTCTTCCCTTGTGCGGGCGAAGAAGGGGCCTGACCTTTAGTAAACGGGAGAGGCTTGTGTTTGTAGGGGTTATTAGGTGCAATGCATTTAGTGTGGTTATGTGTGTCATAGGATTTGTTATTATCGAAAACTCTGGTGGGTGGGGTATAGCGCCCCTTCTGCCCTGACTCAGCCCTCTGAGCGGCACCGCAACCACGAATCAATGATAATCTGAGGTCTGCCATCTTGGCAGCCTCCTCTACTGTCTTGGGACATTTTTCCTTAATGTTCAGCGTTAGATCGGTTCCAGTACATTTGTAAAACTGTTCCAGATAGAAAAGTTGCTTAATTTCCTCAGCCGACTCTGCGTGCTCGGACCGAAACCAGTTATTACATGCATCTGTTAAGTCCCGTGCGTGCTCCATAAAACTGACGTCGCTCTTCTTATTCACGCCACTGAACTTCAATCTATAAGTTTCGGGTTGCAGTTCGTAGGCCCGGAGCACAGCCTCCTTCACCAGTCCATACACTACACTCGTCCAGTGACAGTGCATCGTAGGCTTTCAACCCCTTACCCACTAGACGTGATGAAACTAATGCTGCCCATTTAACCTCCGGCCAGTCATACTCACGACACTTCTTTTCGAAACTAGCAAAAAACTCAGTCACTGCCGTCTCATCAAATGCGGGTACGAACTTAATTAAATGCGAAAGTGAGTCGGTAACCCGGTGCCCACCACCGAGATGACGCCCCGTGGTCTCTACTCTAGACTTCTCGACATCCATTTCAGCCTGGTACCTGGTTGCATCCAGATTGGCTTGGATTCTAGCAACCTCTATGCGTTCTATACTAGCCTGTTGTATCTGTATCTGAGTCTCTTGCAGCTTAAACTCAGCTAGTTCTAGCTGAAATAACATCTCAGGAGACAGGCCTGGGGGGGGGGGGGGGGGGAGAGCACAAAATGGGGGATCCACACCGAGACGTGTTTACGGGTAAGCCAGCTTACCCTTGAGAACCCTCTTGCTGCATTGTGCCAAGACTCGCTGGCTGAGGGCCCAGCTCAGGGGTAGAGTGGAATGGAGGCTTGGAGGGAACCCCCCCCCCCCAAGACCCCACTCCACCCACCGCCCCATCGCCATCACCCAACAAACATGCCACCAAATTCTTCTTGGGCCAACTGTCAGGACAGTCCCGCCCCAAAACCGTGGCTAAACAGCGAAGACCGTAACAATCAATAGCCTGCAGGCGCTGTTCGGTCAAAGGTGTCTGCAAAAATGCCCGGGCATCCCTCTCTCCACTTATAACACTCTCCTCCCTAAACATCTGTTGTACTTGCTGGTTACTAGGCTGTACCGTGTTATCCTCCCCCGTAAATGAAGAGTCATTAGACATAGTGCTGGTTATACAATTGCTGTTCATAAAAAAAAAAAAGTGCTTATTACTAATAATTGCAGTCTCTACTCACAAAATGTTAAAGATGCTTGAATGACTACTCTAGACACTCCCAACGAAACAATCTGCAAGTCCACCAATACAATAATGACAATAAAAATTCCTCCAATATGCAAGAAAATTCTAGCCAGCTCTACTAGGTAGCATAGAATAGTTCTCCAAAAAACATGTGATAGGATACTACTGAATCTTGTGCAAGGTCGCCATTTTGTTACGGCTGGATCGGCAATACATATTCGGGATTCTTGATCGTAGGACAGAAATGGCTTATGTGACAACGACACGCTCGATTCCAGTCCCAAATACTATATGCTCCAGACAACAAAAGCACCAACGCCCTACAGAGTTATCGTCTATGGTAACGAGGTACCTTAACTCGGCGAAAGTGTACAACAGGGGTAGGCTATGAGGCTAAACTCCCTCAGACATTTATAAGTTAAGTTATGACTAAAGAAATGCAATACTCAAGAAACTAAGTTAATATTAAGCCTCTAATAATGTAGAATAGAAGCAGGCTAAAGGTATGACAGTGAAATGCTAAATGACAAATGTACACTCCTACTTGAAAGCGCGTGCACTAGAATAACTGTCCCCTACTAACATTCACTAGCATGTAGCATACAAGATGTTCATGATTCAGTAGATACCTAATAATACACATGGAAGGAACATAAATAGTAGTCACTTATTATAAGAATGAATCTATACTTGGAATAACTAAAAGGTTGCAGGCAACAGTACTGCGCCGGTAGCCTACTACCGCATAGGCTACTTCGCTTCTCTCACTCTGTCTCCCCTCTGAGTCCGTATGCGCCCTACGCAACAGAACTCCGGACACAGCAGCAAAACGACAGAGCAGTTAATTGATACATGAAAGTATTAATAGTGTTGTCTTGTGTGCGAGTAATGTGTATTGTAAAGTGTTATATACATAAACTTAAAGAGCTGCAATGCATAGTAAAATAAAGATATCACCCACTCATCATCCCCATGTGTTCTAGCTAGCAGGCCAAGTCACAGGAACAACGAGTCCCAGCACCGAAAGCGAGAACCCAGGAAAAGACTGCAGAGAACACAAGGACAGATAAATTACGTTACTCTACTATACCGGCACTAAGAGCGAGCTGTAGTCTCTGGTACTGCACTCTCTCCTGGCTCGGTAGGCAAATCAAGGCCAAGTCCTCGCCCCACTACAGACAACTCTTGGGCATGGTCGGGCTCTTACACATGGCACTAGTCTAGTCACAAATTGGATGATGAGCTGGGCATATAACTCTTGAACATTTAGAACGTTCACCAACTATCCTCATCAAGAAGATCGCTGTTCACATTAACCCCTTAAATCTAATACATGTAAATATATGCTTGTCCTAAGTAATATGAGAGGCGAGTGCTGAAACTCCTTTAGGACCTCAAGGGAAGGGTATGCATTTAAATAGAGAGAAGAATGAAAGGAGAGTAATGTCGTCAGAGAGAAAGAGTGCAACCGTGAGAAATTGGGAGAGAGGGCAAGGGATGTTAGAATCTCAAAGGTTCTAGGCAACCTGATCATGGAACACACAGCGAGCCTCCATGCAATGTGCAGTACGACAACATGGGCAGCCCAGGCAGCATATGCAGGCGGCAATGTACTACCAACCCTGTCGCACCTAGCTATAAGCGCAGGGCTGCCAACCGGTCCATACGTCTGGCAACCATTGCTACCCTCTCTCTCTGAAGTCTAACTCACTCTCTCTGAATTCCTATTGTCTTATCTATCAACTTCTCTATTGATACTACATATTAAATGGAAGGTCTCGACATGGCTTAAAACAAAACCCACCACTGGTTAGCACATGACGAGACCTTTGCAGAGATGCAAAGAACATAGTTATACGTTGTCACACTCAATATAAGCAGCCAGCACGGTACACGGTACACTGCACCGCGGCGGTACAGTGGAGTACCAAGGAGTACAATCAGGTTGCGTTGCTACGCACTGGGTGCGTCACAATATATATATATATAATTATATATATATATATATATATATTTAATATACTGGCATTAACTTTTTAGAGCGAAGGGGGGGGGGGGGGGGGGGGTTTTGAGACTGCCCGAACAAGAACACACAAAAAATCACATTTTGCTTTAAACTTGTTTAGCAAAGAGTAAGAATTAATTTGAAGGACTGAGGTAAACCAAGAGATGGAAGGATAGTCAAGTACAGTCTAGGGCCTTCTAGTTTTAATTCAAACATTAATTCTTAAATTAAGAGCTAAATTTCTAAAAGCCACCATTAGGTCTCCAATAAACTAATATGTATACATTAGCTTTGCATTTGGAAATTTAAAACAATTATTATTTTATATACTTTTGTATACTTTAATTCTATAGTCACCAGGGGGAATTTTATTCAGAAACACTAGATAGGTTAAACTAAATTCCAACTCCTAAATACTGCCAAAGAAAGACTTTTGCATACTTCGCCGTTAAGTTGCATAGACTAACTTCCCAGAAGTTTGGTAAAGCAGATTTTTTTTTTATATTTCAACTTACTTCCTCTCGGGCATAGGCCGAGAGCCTTAACATTCACAGCTTTACAATGAACAGTGAAGCCCGTGAAGTCTTGTTCCAGTCTAGGGAGTGAGACATGTGAAGCACGTAGAGTACAAAGAGCACCTGCCATCTTTCCTTCACACGAGGCACGGTACTCACTCATGGCCCGAAACGAGCCCATCTCTGAAGCCACCTCGTTCCCGTGCTTCAGTCTCATCCCCTACACTCTGACTCACACACACAGCCAACTGTTGAGCAGATAACTCACGAGGCATTGCACCCCTATAGCATATTTTGAATATGGGAATATTCATACAGTGCTATTTAATCAGGGAACAATGAGGGGATTTTATTGAAGTTTCGGTGGGCTTGTGGTAATGCACCGATGCTAGGTACAGCACAAATTCCATCCCAATAATATGTTCCCAAGATACATCGGGATTTGAACCAGGGACCTTTGGATTACCAGGCCAGTGGCAAGACTACTCTACCACACCTCTCCAGTTAAGTTAATTTTCGGCAAATTTTGGCCAAAAATTAACTCTACATCCAAGACTACATTTAGCAAATTCTCTAACTTATAACTTTCCCGAAATAAACGTTCAATGCAGTAATTTCGTAGTTATTTGCAGGTACTTTGAACATTTACCAATTTAATAATTTTCAGATGAATATAAAGTTTGAATATTATTTTTTCTTCTGAAAATAGTTTATTTGATGTATCAGAAACTTCTGGTTAATAATTTAATAGAATACTTAATTGCTTCCAGAACCAAACTTTTAGTTCATAAGTTTTATTGTATTAAGTCTTTTCCACATAAAGAGTTTAAGTGATTTTAAAATGTCTTTATATTGTATAATTTTGAGTTAGTTTAGTTTGCAAGTTTTAAATTTTAATCTAGCATGCAGTAGTATAAATAAATCTCATTTACTTTACCTTCTACCGAGGCGATGGTTCCCTTGGGGATATAAATTATTATAATAAGGATTATGATCCACTCCCTCTTTTCTTCCTCACCGACTCTAGACTGGTCCAACATGCACAGGTCGAAGGCACAAGTCTCTGTGGGGGGAGGGGGTCAAACGTTAACATTTAATACTTTATAGATTACACTAATAAGACATGGTCCATTCTAATTAATATAAATAAAATACAAAAATAGGCTTTAAAAATTAATTTCTAAAAGATATATTCCAACAGAGTATGACAAAGTCTATTATTACCAATACCGGCCGAAGGACGGTTCCTACTAAATTACAAGCTCTACATCGCTCGCTAGGAAAATCTACACCCTAACTGGCACAAGTTCCAAAACATGACAAACTTTGCGAAATGTTAAAATCGCCAAACTTCTTAAAATCTCAAAACTAATTGGGCTTAACTTTAAAGAGCTTCGAAAAAAAAAAACAGAAGTGAAAATCTCTAAACTATGAACATCCAGTTTATAAACCGAGTAAGGAAGATTACTTTACAAATTCCAGGTTTAGGAAAACTCTGAAAAGTTGCAGGGATCGTGCAGAATGTTGTGTGGCCGGTTAATTATAAATACCCAGTGTATAGTCGGTACTAAGTATATTTTGATAAACAACTGGTATCTGCAAAATCTAAACTTTACTTTCATAGTAGAGAGATTGACACTTATTCTTACAGGTACACTCTATTTACCATTACACATTAATAACAGCAGAGCAAGCGAAACTTAAAGACAGCTAGGATACTACTTGCGACTACAGCCGAATGTTTTGAATTTGAATTATATGTAAAGACTACAAATTTCCTACAATACAAATTGATAATCCCTACCAATGTGGTTAGCAAGAGGGATGTCCAGACCAATAACAGGATGGAGGGCACTGCGACAGTTGATCAGGTAACTCTGCCAATATTCTTGACTGGCGTAACACGGGGACTGGAACATGTTATAGCCAAGATTAAACATTATCCCTAAACTAAGGTACTTATACAAGTAGTCAGGTAACGCTGCCAATCTTCTTTACTGGCGTAACACTGGGACTGGAACAACATGTTATAGCCAAGATTAAACATTATCCCTAAACTAAGGTACTTATACAAGTAGTCAGGTAACGCTGCCAATCTTCTTTACTGGGGTAACACTGGCACTGGAACAACAGGTTATAGCCAAGATTAAACATGATCCCTAAACTAAGGTACTTATACATAAAGGAACACTATTCTTAACCTTAATCTTCCATTATAAACCACAATGCACTTTTAAAGATAAATGAAAGTATATAGTCCTCCCGAAATTCAAACTCTAGACACTACACCCAGAACTATAATCTAAACCATTACACCACAAATAGTTACACCTATACTAAATATAGTTCCTATATACACCACTTAATAACTCATAACCAAGATAATTACAGACATGACATAACCTAACTAAATAGTTTTAAATAAACATTGAAGATTAGCATAAACTACAATAAAGGGAGACTGGTCAACTCAACTAGTAGACCATTTCAACCAGTAGCTCTCAACCAGTGCCAAATATACCAATACGGTTAAGTTACAGTAGGTTAGTACTATATTTTGGCGCTAGTTTGGTTAGTCTGGGTTAATTTGGCACTAGTTGAGAGCTACTGGTTGAAATGGTAGAGATGACATGGAACCCAGTAAAGTCTTGCTAACTGTGTCAAACTAAAGCCAAGTCAATTATTTATAGTAATTATTATAGTTACGATTAAATTATGGCAAGTTCAAATTTGTCTTTGGAAGAGACAAACTCTTTCATGCAGAGGTGAAGAGGTTAAGGAGCAAGGGGTTAAGGAGCAAGGGCTTTAGAAATTTCCTTTTCAGTAACTATTCACAAGACTAAGGGATGGACAAGACACAAAGATCTCAATGAACAAGACTAGTTATCAAATTTACCCTAAAAAAAAAACATCCTATGTGGAAGAGACAAAAGGCAAAACTGCCTGTAACTAGTGACTCTCCCAGAGTTGAAACTGACTGGGCCAAAATCAAGAAAGGTTAGAGCCAAAATGTCCAGCTGCCTGGCCGAACAGGCCAAAGTTCATAAGGAAGGCCACGTCTGAGACCGGGCTTTCACACAAAACTATCTATATATATTTACTCAGGCCCAATCCCCACTTTACCCATTTCTTTTTTTGTTTTGTTTTAAAAAAAAATTTGGGGGAAGGGGGGCGACTCAAGACAAGAGCAAGAACGGGGAAAACACACAAGACCCAAATTCACACACCAAGGAATGCATATAGTGTTTTTGCCGTAAGTGGTGGTGTTGTTATACAGATAATGCAGTCTTCCATAAATAGTTTGATAGTGTGCAGTGTGGGAAAGCCCGGATAGGTATCCCAGACGGAGACACAGCCTCTCCTGATAACTCTGAAGGCCTGGATGGTGCCCAAATTTTAGCCTAGAAATACCAAGGCCAAACTAAATGTTACGGTAGTTTCCATCCCCAGTAAACTATTGTAATTTAACAAGTTACACCAGAATTATAGTATTTCAGCCTTAATTCACACATCAAAATCACTAAATTCAGATATAAATAAGTTCTAACTCTTAACATTCCAAACTATCTGCAAGTTAGTTTGAATGAAAATGCCAAGAGATTCTGGCAAATACAGATTTTCTCTAGGCATTCTCAAAAGTTTAGATCATAAAAGTGATATACTAACAAAACCGATTTGTTTCTAGGTGTAGAAAAGACCGATTGTGTGGAACAAATTACAATAGTGGCTATTGCTTCACTGCTTTTGAATAATCTTATTAAATAATCTTATTAATATTAATATTTGAATAATCTTATTTAATTAATGTATTATTTAAGCATTTCTATCTTACCGTAGTTTCAGCTAGACAATACGTACATTCCTCTTCACAAACACTGCTGCTCTGATCTGCAGTCTGGAAAATTGCAGTAAATAAGCCAATACATTCAGTTAAAACAATTCAGCTACTGAAATTAGTTTATATTTTACGAAGATCTTTCAAAGCAAACCTTTAAGCTGCACAGTTTATCAGCCAATTTATAGATTTTTCGAATTTTGCCGAAGTATTTCTTTAATTTATTCTAATTCCAGAGCACTTTCCTGCATAATTTGATATACTATGTATATATATATATATATAAATATATAAAATTTTAAGACCGTTCTCCACATACTTGCAGGTTCAGTTGCTTTTCCCAATTTCATAAAAATTGCCCATTTTAAGATAGTTAAAAAGTCTAAAATTTAATTGACAAAGAATATTTTAGGAATAAGTTTATTTAGAGCCGGCAGCCAAGGAGGCTGAACTTACAAAATTCCTTAACCTAACTTACCCTTAGTCCACAGATTGGACTGGCTGCCACAAGGGCGCCAACGTACCCCAAGAAGGGGTAACATGTGAGAAGGGAACTAAGTGGAACCCAGAGGTGGCGCATCCACACTTAACCTCCACAGCCCCAGAAAGTTTGACAAACTTCACCGGCAGGTAGCTGGGATCGAACCTGTGCTACCAGAGTAAAGTGATCCGACCACGGTGACTGTCCGCTGTGTATATGCATATATGCATATATGCATGCAGGATGGGGAAATACTAGAGTGGGTGCCGGATGTTTCAGAGACTTGTCAGTTATGATATTATCAAGCATCATACTATGCGGACAATCCATTATGGGCGATAAAATAGACAACTTTAGACCCGGACCCAAAATATATATTAACCGGATTCTTCACCTACCAGGAGAGGAGAGAAGGGGGGGGGGGGGGGGGGGGGAAGGAAGTTTCTTTGAAATCATTCTTAACCCTTTGAGTACCAGCGACGTGTTATATTGTATTCTAGCTAGATTTGGTAGATCTTATGCAGCTTAGGAAGGACCATTGGTAGTTAAACAGGTTGGTAGAGATACTTTGAAGCCTTATTATTGCTAGAGATAATTACTATGCTGAATAAACTTAGTTACCAGAATATGATTAAAGGGAAGTCCCTGGTACGGTATGGGTTAATCATACTAACTTTTGATTAAATGTAAATAATAAAAGACTAACCTTCCAAGATTCAGGGAAAGCCATGGGCCAGTATGTGAGCGGTGTGACTTTACCTCCCCGGCTGGTGAAGTCATCTGCAGGGTAGAAGTTGAAGTGACCACACAGACCATCCAGGTTATTGGACAAGGTAGGGAAGGCCCACACAACAGCGTGGAGACACCAAGATACCTGGCGGGGAAAATGCATGATAAAAACGCTATTTAAAATAAATCATTGTAGTTCGATTTTATTACAGCAATAATCTCACAGCTATATATATATATATATATATATATATATAATATATATATATATATACATCTATATATCTATATATATTATATATAAATATATATCTCACTGTTCCTCAAGTTAGTTCTACGAAGTAGAGAAAACAATTCTAGTTTTAAAACTATGGAACCCAAGGTCGAATTGTGTCGAATTGTGGGTATAATTGAGAGTATGGCCTTTGAACATAAAGTCAATAGTTGTAAAATTTAAGTTATATATATTCAATTTTTGTAAATGACATTACATGGGTAATTGTGATAATGAACAATGAGCTGTGAGCTCTGGGAAGAGAGTGACCTCAGGGTTAACCACCATTAATTTAATTGGTTTTATGTAATTATATTTTGCCTACATACATCCCTTTTCGAATTTAGAAAAAATATTTTAAGACACTTAGTTCCCGGGGCTCATAGCTGTGACTAAGTGTATTATATACAATTGTATTTTGATAGATAGTTATAGCCAGGTGCCTTTAAGAGAAATTTCTCAAAAGGCTCATCTTTATTTTGTTGTATTATATATTTTAGTTTAACAAATCATTTGTAAGCAAAATTGTATTTTATACTAAAGGCTAAATGAAAAAAAAAAAAAAATTTAGTCAACACTGCATTATATTAGAAATTTTTACTTTTCAAAAATTTAACTATGGAGCATTCGCTAAAGACTTTTCAAAACTTACAATTTTATTCTCGCTCCACAATGGAGCAATCTTTTATCTATTGCCTGACTGTGATCCCCGAATGGGTGGCCAATCTTAAGTTTAAGAAAAGTTCCCAGTTCTAATAAACTCTCCAAACCTAACATTTTGAAATAAAGAAATCTTCGGGAACCATTATTTACTAAATTTAAAGTCTGACAAATATATATAGGTTTTCCAAAATATAAGTTTTCCCTTAAATCAATGGAATTATGTAAATAATCTGCGGTGAAATAAGTTTTCCTGGCCAAGTCTAAGATTATCAGCCAAATATCCAGCCTCAAAGTTTTGAGTTTAAAATTAGTTTTAATAAAATAAGTGAAAGTTTATCAAAGTTACTAAACACTCGGTTCTTAACATTAATAATAAATTACAAACTAATGCACTTAAATAAACTAATGAAAGTATATGGCCCTACCGGGATTCGAACTCTGGACATCAAACTCTGATCATAAGCATCTAAACTATTACTTACCATGATTTGTGATCCCAGGACCATGAGACACCCTTGTTGTCTGAACACCAACAAGGGGTGGTTGGTGGCAGTGTTTCGAAAGTTTACGGGATGGACGCCTTGCGCTGGGACAGTGAACACTTCTCCGTTCAGACATCTTCAGGGACAAATTTATAGTTTAAACTGATCATAGTATCTATTTATATCCTAAACATTTTTTATGGCATAACTTAAATTTCGTACAGCTTCAACGTTTCTGAATCTATGTTGCTAGTTATTTATAGTTAGAAACACTAACTTTATGCAGAATTTACCTCTGCTAATAACCATTTATTATTTTAATGTACAGTCCCGGTCAAAAACACTTTTACAAAGATGCCAGTCACCAGAAGTTCACCAAAATCCGCTTATGTGTCCTCAGAGGCAAGAGAGTGCAGGCAGCTCGGGAACTTAGTTCAGTTGCCCACCATGGCTGGGCTGCATCCACCGACTACATTAATGCAGCGTTGTTAGAGTGGCTTTGTTAGGAGTGTTATTAGTCTATAAGTCGTCTAAGTGTCTCTACCGAGTGCGAGCATGTGAAACCCTCTAGGACTTACCAACTCACCCACTGAATGTCTACCTTGGCAGAGATTGAACCCAGGTTAAGCATATTCACTTGACCGTGCTAGCCACTCTACCGCCGCGACTCTTGTCACAACTTGTCATATAGGGCCATATATGGCTGGTAGCACACTTACCACAAGTATAAAAACACTAATAACTGCTCTGGAGAAACTACTTATACTGTATAGAATTACATTATTTAGTCAAACTTTAGAATGGCTTCTCACTAGTTTACCCATTGAATCCAATGAAACTTCTGGTACAAGATAGTCGATCATCCAAGGCCAGAATATAAGAGCATTCACACATTGAAGCGATTCTGAATATTTGCATAGAGCAGATGGCAGGGTAACATTGTAATCTTAAAACTGGGCCCAAAACAGATTCAGATCGATTGGGAAAAAACAAATCTGCCTGCCTAACACTCTTAATAATCTACCTCCTAGGTAAGATTTCATAAGACAGGAAATCGTCGCAAAGACAGTGATACTACAGATCACTGGAACTGAGCAAAGTATTTTTTTTTTTTCTGTTCAGATAATATTCCTCCAAACCTTCGAATAGATCGAAGTTACCTGATATTGTTGCGGTCCAAGTGTGACAACAGTGTTTGGGTTGTCCATGAAGGTGGCGGTGTGGACACAAGAGGCGGAACTGAAGCACTGCTTGAACCGACTGTAAACTGCTGTCTCCGGGTACTGTAAACAAGGCAAGAACAAACAAATACATTAAACTCTAAAACATAGAACTCCAACTTAACCTTCATAATTGCAGAGGGGCACAAGGCTTTGGTTGGGGGCTTTTGTTTCCCGGGAGTTTCCGCACCCTCAGCTCTCCGCCTTATGAGTGGCTTCAGTCACCTGGGCTTCATTAGTGGTAAGGAGTTTTGTGGGGGCGCTCTGTTATGGCCATGCCCTTGCTCGGGACCTTCGGGCTGTTCGGCCAGACAGGCAGTGGAACAGCAACAAAATAGAACATTGAATTAACCCTTTCAGGATTCCGGGGTTGCCGTTTAGTATTCCGAAATAGAATGCCCTCAATATCATCATTGCCTCTAAAATTAGTTTTCAGACTAAAACTTTCAAAGACTACTGCAGAGGTTGATGCAAATAAACTATAGTTTCTAAACTCTTTATAGTCACAAATTTTAAAGTAACTCTGAAAGGGCGCAATTGAGTTCTGGTGCGCGAAAGAGTAATACATTTTTTATTTACAGATGAAAACTAATTTCTAAGAATATTGATACTAGAAAAACTAAACTATCTGCATGTGAAAGTTTATAGCCAGTTTAACCCTTTGAGTACCAGCGACGTGTTTAAGTTGTATGCTAGCTATATTTAGACTTGTGCAGCTGGAGAAGGATCTGTGGTAGTTAAAAGGGTTGGTAGAGATAGTTTTAAATCTTAATATTGTCAGAGGTCCATCCTAAGTTTAATACAATCTTTTAATAGTCACCAGAACATGATTAAAAGGACATCTGGTACTGAATGTCCTAAAGTCAAAATTATTAAAGCTATTTAACTTTACTACTAGAACAAAAAGTTCCTATTAACTATTAAATTTTTTACATATTTTTTTTAGTGAAAAACCCTATAGCTTCGGTCTTCAAGCTAGCATGCACTTTCAAGCGTTTCAATTTGTCCAAGCCTCCTCCCGGGGGTTTGGGAGATTAAACCCAGCTCCTCTGGAGTATAAGAAGCGCGCTACCAGTACACTAAGAGAAGCTGCTTCCTACATATAATTATATTAGTCATGGTGGCTGAACAGTTTCTAGTTTACCTCTAAACAAATTTTTCAGTTAATCTCTTAAATTACCAAAGCCTTTTAAATAAACTAAAGTCTCTGCCATAAGCAACTTTCTTACACCATAAATTGCTAAAACCTACAGACTCTATACTCAATCATTTAAATTATCCACCGCAGAATGCCTAAAGTGAACAATTTTTACTTTAAATCTTAGCAACCTGCCATTTGGTCAATGAAGCATAGTCATTTCTCAACTGAAAAATATTTTACACAAGTTACACATTACGAATAGCGTACTATTATAAGGTAAATTACTCTTAACTGGGCAGGCTATTAAGTTAAAATATGACTTCAGAGGTTATCAACCCTATTGGATTATGAAGCCAGCACAGTCAAAATAGGCCTATTGTAAATACTAAACTTTTAGCCACTTCTCTACAGCTAGTCCCTTCCTGGGCAGGCTAACATAATTCTGCTTTATATTTTCATTCACCAAACCAAAGTTTATACCAACATCACTTCTTTAGGTAATTAACTTACCAGTGTGTGATCAGTCTGGGCGAGGGAGTAGTTTCAGTGACCGTGGTAGTCATAGTGGTGGCCGTCAAAGGTCGTGAAGTGAGGGTAGTCATGCACCAGGCAGTGGGAACCTGAAATAAATATTCAGTAGAGGAACACCATAATTCTAGTTTTATTTCGGCTGATTGTAAACCGAATCAGATTTCTCTACAACCAACTGATAAATATGAAACTAAGTCAGCTTCATATTAGTAGCAAGTTTTTATAATTAACAAATTTCGCTAACCGACTTTCATAATATCAGAGTTATCAAGCTGAAGACAGCATTATACCATCAAAGGGACAACAAATATGATAGTTACTCTGGTTACTGGCAGAATGCAAGAAGCCTTTTCGCAAAGTTATGAATATAACTATGCCTATAGACATTCTAGATTTAACTTTCAAACTCAATTTACCTTCACGTCCGAAGAGATTTACACTATTTTTATTTTAGCCATAAGAACTGAACAAAACTGCTGAAAGAGACTTTACAAATGTCATTAAGTCTTCAGCAAGCTATAATACCCATAACTTTAGTTGACAACACTTTAGCGCCTTCAATTATTTATTTATTCAGTTATTCTGTAACCATTTCATGAAGATACTGATAGAAGTTTCAAAACTTGGGAATGGATTAATTATGTATACTTATAGTTTAGTTCTTATCAAACTTACTAAGGTTGATATTAGTTATTTTTAACCACTTCCATTCCTACAATTACTGTAGCTGAACAACAGACTGGTAATGAGAATGTTTTATACTCTCAGCACTCTGCCACCTTTATGTAGGACCAGTAGCCCCTAACACTGTAGCTGAACAACAGACTGGTAATGAGAATGTTTATACTCACAGCACTCTGCCACCTTTATGTAGGACCAGTAGCCCCTAACACTGTAGCTGAACAACAGACTGGTAATGAGAATGTTTATACTCACAGCACTCTGCCACCTTTATGTAGGACCAGTAGCCCCTAACACTGTAGCTGAACAACAGACTGGTAATGAGAATGTTTATACTCACAGCACACCGCCACCTTTATGTAGGACCAGTAGCCCCTAACACTGTAGCTGAACAACAGACTGGTAATGAGAATGTTTATACTCACAGCACTGCCACCTTTATGTAGGACCAGTAGCCCCTAACACACTGTAGCGCAACACAGTGGCCGTGTAGGTAGGCTCAGTCAGGGTATAGGTTTCCGTCAAACTCACAACCTGAATGATATTTATAATTAGTCACTAAACTAATATCCTAAATAATCCATTAGCAATCTTCATTCCATTATATATATATATATTTCTATAAGTTATATTTTTTTTACAGCAATGTTTTTATTTTATATTTGTAGTCTATTCTATAAATTTTCCCATTCCCTTTCATACTAAAGTGTATAAAAATTATTGAACATTAGTTTGGCCAGTCTGTATACTTCCCCTTCAGTGTTTTTGCCTAACAAGTCTAGGCTGTACCGCTTTAAGCAGAAGGTTCAGATCCTGGGCACTTTAGTCTGTCAAAAGTGAAAGTTTAATAATTTGGTCAATATGTAGGATTACCGACAATCTAAGTCACAAATTTCTAATACTAATTTGAGGTTCCCATCATGTGCTTCATCGCTATATAATTTTTATCCTCTGGAATTTTGGGTCGGGAATTTTGAGTCTCCTTGGTCGGCGACTCTCATCTAGGGGAGACAACCTTATACAAATCCGGGTGGATGAGACTAGTCAGCCTTGGTTGGCAACCTGTCTAGGAGAGTAAACTAGATACAAATCTGTACTCCTTACCCAAGGGTAAGGCAGGTTAGTGGATGGATTAGCCGAACACTACTGTAGAAAAATAGTGCCAAGATACACAGAGGGCCTCTGAGTCCGACTGATCCTAAATTTATTAGTCAATCTTGAAAGTCTTTCACTAAACTGGCTCGGGTTGTCCCTCACAGGGAATAGGTCCGCTTGGAGTCATTATGTGTATGGCCACCCTCTAAGGTGAGTAAGGCATCCGGCAATAGATTTTTTTTTTTTTTTTAGATTAGTTTCTAGTCCATAACCTAACCAAAAACCCTAACAGCCCCCAAATACATTTAAGTTTGGTAAAGTTAGGTTTTTTGATTAGGTGAATGACCCCTCCCCAAAAACAAAATTAAGGTGTTTTCAGAGGAGAACTATGAAGTATATGATAGGAACCCCAAACTACTATAAATGTGTTACCTATATTGTAGTTAATCTTGCATATTAACCAATAATTCAGATTCATTAAACTTTAGTTTCAGCGAGATTAAAATCCGGCGATGGCTTTGTCAAGAAATTATGAAGGACTAGCTTCAGGGAAAAATAAATATTATCTAGCAATAATATCTACTGTAGGTTAAATAAACTTTAAATTTAGAAATCAAATACTATAAAGCAACTTCTACTTAAAATTCGTAGTTCCCGGTTCGCCCACATGGTGTTCGGAGATGGTACCGTCCGTACAAACCAGAGCCGTGCAGCATTCCGGTAGTACCAAGACTGAGGTACCGTCAGCTACTGTGTCCGAACCATAACAGTCTCGGGAAGGCGGGTACCCACAAGACACTGGACAAAGTTTAACACTAATTTATTTACCCAGTCACGATTTTTGGACTCTGAGGTTGCCAGATTAGCAATAAGAAATAGAGTTCTTATAATTAACTCTAAAATTAGTTTTCTGCCCACAGCCAACTCAAAGACATCTGCAGAGGTTGAAGTAACTAAACTAAAAGTTTCTAGATACCCCTAATGGTAACAAAGGCTTTACAGGATCCCCAATAGGCTCAAAATAGAGTCATGTCTGAGAGGGTTAACTTTACTGCAAAACACTTTCCAATAACTATGAAAGCATGTGATCCTACCGAGATTCGAACCTGGGCTACCACATATAGACCTCAACCCCTTCTGTACCAGCGACGTCTGTAATTATATTCTAGGTACATTTAGACGGTTTAAGAAGGATATGTGGTGGAAAATGTTAAGCGATATAGTTCAAAGCCTGTTTATTGTTGGGGCCCCTTTTTAAACTGAATAAAATAGTGTAAAAATAGCCAGAATAAAGTTAAAGACGTCGCGGTACAGAAGGGGTTAAACACTAATTACACCATCAAGACAGTTGAAGGTTAAGTACAGGACTAAGATTATATATCCATTTAGCGAATACTGGATGTCAATCTAATAATTTACTCAAACCAAACTGCACACTGAATAGCCTAATGCTGAAGTGAAAGGTTAAACAAATTTAATGGGGCACAGATCACCGAGACTAAGGACCGACCTCTATTAAATTACGCAAGTATCACCCGTGAACCAAAGTTTCGGCACCCCCTGAACAGGCAGTAAGACGAAGTCAAGGTTGAAGACAGGCTGGACGATCGAACAGACTCTTAGCGAAGCTGAAGTGAGGTTCACATTCCACTAACTGAAGTCTCAGCAACAATGAATAAATATGAATCCCCACCACCATATATAAAGCCGCTGGTTGGTCAGTTGATTTAGTAGGAAATTCATCTGTGCTTGAGGTGAGTGGCTTGGAATTTTTCGTATGAAAAGTTGTCTGCCTGTGTCACATAACTGCACTTGCAGAAAATAGTCTACTCTTTTTGGACACATTAAAGATAGTCATTATTTCCAGGGGAATTCCCTCCCTTTTTTGTGATTGCGTGATTTGGATGGCTACTTATTCCTCCAAACAGTGCCACAAAACCGATCCTCGGTTAATAAGTGTTGTCACTTGTTGCTTAACACCCAAAGAGACAGATCTCCGTTAATGAACACTGTTCTCTTACCAGAAATGGACGTTCGCCAAGGCCGTGCGTGGCAACGCCCACCTAACACTCAAGCCAATCGCCCGGAGGTGATAACAAGATCCCTGATAGTGGGCCAATATCAAGCTGGAACCACAATTAGTGAAATAGGCTGGCTCATGGGGATCAGTAAGAACACCGTCAGGCGATGGGTAAGGAGGTTCGAAGGTGAGCATGATTCGAGTAATAGCACGTAATATTATTTAATGAGAAATTAGTGAAATTTAATTTCAGTGACAACTAAAATTGTCATTTCAATGGAGTTCGGAAATAGCTGAATGCTGGATTATCCAATAAATACCTTAACCCGGGAGCTGCGGGAAGACTCTTAGGAGTTCCCCCGGCGGACTGCGGGAAGACTCTCTGGAGTAAATAAAACTAAAAATCAACTTTTTACATCCAAAAAAAAATATTTTTTTTATTTTTATTTTTTTATTTTTTTATTTTGTTTGGCCCCTGCCATGCAAAATCTCAGTCCTCTACCTCCCCTCCTTCCCCACTTTCCTCCTATTCCTCAGTTATCACCTATTTTCCCTATTATTCCCTTATTCTGAGGTATATTTTCGTGCTAACATTAGCGAGTTGCAAGCAGGGTGTTGTCATCACTGATGGCCATTGAGTGCAAGAGAGAGAGTATCGATCGACTGTGTCGCAGTGGCCTTGGGGAAAATTGGCGGGAAGCTAGCTTGCCTCACCCATACATTATAAAACTCGCGGGCTATATCTCCGATTTTGACCATCCAAACGCTGTTTTCACTCGTTTTATTGTAGTTTCAGGTTAATACCTTTATAATCAACCCATAATAGGCGCATATGGATAATTATTAATGCTATTAATGGTACAATGAATATTTTAGTGACGAAAAACCTCAAATACGTCAGCACAGGGGGAAGTTTTCATTTACCCCCGTGCGCACTTCAGAGGTTAAGAGACTTCTCAGTGAAAAATATAATACAGTATTAGCATGAATGCGCAGCTTAGCCTAGGTAGTGTAGGCACTCAAACCGCCCCGTAAGATGCAATAAGTCAGTTATAGTTTGAATATCTTTCGTAATTCTTTGCGTTCCATTCCTTCCGGCTTCTAAACCCCTTCCCGTCTCCCATACACCCCTCTCATCCTCTTCCACCCCCACCCCCTCTCATTCACCCTTCCACCCCCACCCCTCCTCTCCCTCCCGCTCCTGTCTCTCCTACACCCCCTTCTCCCTTACTTCCCCCTCCCTTCTCCCCTTCCCCTTATCTTGGCTAACCTTTCTACTCGCGTGAACTGGGGGAAAATAAAATAGTTTCATTATTGTTTAATGTTCTGTTTTTACATCTAGACGATTAATTAAGTTTAAACTTCCCCAGGAACCTGCCGATTCAATAACAAATTATTGTTTGGGGAATATTTCCACTTCGTTAAGTGGGAGAGGAATAGTCTCAAACGACAGTCGACGTGGGCACTCCACCAAGAGTGTTCCTTTGTTTTCTATACAAGATGACTGTTCGATAACATTAGGATAGTTTGATTTATTAGGCAAAATTTACTGGAAAACCGAATGCGATTAATTTTAAGGAGTATCCTATATCCCAGCCTAACCTCGCCAAGCTGTAGGTGGGGACGTGTCAGGCTGCCTCTGTAAATTTCTGTGACACTGTAAAAACGGCACTTCCCGCGAAATCCTCTTTACATAATTATTAACCCTTTCACGATCCTGACGCCATTTGACGAAGTCTTCTGGCTGTCATTAGCCGTTTTTATTGGAAGTATCTGAGAGACTTGAAGGGGTAAAGAGTATCACCATCCACCATCCGACTCCCACATCCCCTTTCTAATCTGAATAAAATAGTCCAATACTACCCAGCATAAAGAGAAAGGCGTCCTCGGAACGTGAAAGGGTTAACTCGCCAAAGCTAGCTCTCCTTTTCTACAGTCACGAACAATTTTTATCAAAGTGTAAAGCGATTGTTAACGCTCTTAGGATCCGAGGAAGCCTTTCTGGAGTTTTTTCCTGGTTATTATTAGACTATTTTATTCTGATTAGGGATGGGATACGGAGGTCAGAGTGAATGGTGATACGCTTTACCTGTATAATTCCCTCAGATCCTTAACTGTATAAAAACGTCAAACAATTGGCAGAAGATGCCAAAAGGTGTCAGGATCCTGAGTGTCATTTTACAACTATAATACAATATTAATTATATTTAAACTGATTCATAATTTTTTAATCCCTGCAGGTGAGGGGCATGTTAAAACAAAATAGAGATCTGGCCGCCCTCGTGTCACTTCCCAAGAAGACTGATCGCATCCTCACTGTCATCCAGGCACCCAAATCATCATCGGTAGCTCTGACAAGAGACCTGGGCCTCAACCGTCACCCTATAATGGCGAGACGCCGGATGCGTGAGGCGGGACTGAACTGCCATGTTCCAGCCATAAAGGAAGTGCTGACAGAAGCCAACAGGAGAGCAAGACTACGATTCGCTCAACAGCATATTCAGCGTGGCCGTGGCTTCTGGCAAAATGTAATTTTCACGGATGAAAAATGCTTCTCCTGTGACACTGAACGGGCGGCAGTGTTGGCGACACGAAACACTCTGTATGAGGCCAGGCATATAAACAAGGGAAGGAGTGGCAGAGTCACCGTGTCGTTTCATGGTTGGATGTGGTGGAGAGGTCCTGGAGAACTGGTTAAAATTGATGGTAACCTTAACAGCGAGGAATACATTAATATATTGGAAACCTCTTTACTGCCATCTATTCGCGCATACGCCCTTCCAGAGCCCGATATCATTACATTGGTGCAGGATCGGTCTCTCATTCACACCAGCCGAGCAGTCAGTGGTTCGCACAGCACCCGGAAATCCAGTTGGTAGATTGGCCTCCAAAGGGATGCGACTGCAACCCCATCGAAAATCTTTGGGGGATAATGGTTCAGGAATGGAATGTCCCAGAGATGACCAAGAAATGCGTAGAAGCAAAGGCCAGAGAAGTATGGGAGGGCGTGAGAAGACGCCCAGACATCTGCAGCAAGCTAGTAGACTCGTTACCGGCTCGTCTGCAGGAGGTTATTGATGCAGAAGGGGGATGGACAAGTTATTAAGCTGCGGAGACACTGAATGTTACAACCTAAATGCATATGTTGCCATATTAAAAGGACTGTATTCCATTATCTCTCTGCACAAATAAACTTTATAACAATGTAATTGGTAATATGTATAGCAGATGTTTTAAACAAGGGCTTGATAAAATAAATAATAAACCACATATGAAATAGAAGGTTTCCAACACCTACTTGTTCCATAATATTTAGTACCCAAGATATAGTTAACGGCTTAGGTCTTATTTTAATATTAATAAATTGTGCGTTACAGTCTATGACCATGAAATAGATCGCTCTATCACATGCATAAAAAGAAAACTAAAACAATCTTTCGCTCAGATAATTATAATCCGTTTGCGAGACTTATTATTATAATAGAACAAGCACCATGTTAACTAGGACTTTATGGCACTGTGAAGCATGGTTAAAATGGAACATGGGAGCTTAGCATAAAAAACTAAATGAAAGCA
The DNA here is from genome assembly GCA_037953745.1 of Lithodes maja. Classification (NCBI taxonomy): domain Eukaryota; kingdom Metazoa; phylum Arthropoda; class Malacostraca; order Decapoda; family Lithodidae; genus Lithodes; species Lithodes maja. Next base: position 87,377 of record JBAKBP010006981.1, read on the forward strand.
GTCTTTTAACCCTTTTAGGATCTACAGTAGATGCCTTTCAGCAGTTTCTCCTGACTATCACCATACGATTTTTTACAGCTTGGGAAGAATCTGGGAATCTTAAAAGGCTACAGACTAACTCAATTGACCCTCTGACTTTCATAAACCTTTCCTAATCTGCATAAAATCATGTAAAAATAGCCAGATAACTGATGTAAAGTGTGATGCCGGAGCATGACATGGTTAAATAAGGGACAGAAGACAGGTATGGCAAAGAAAATGCATAAGCCTGTCGGTGGAAAACGTAGGTGACTCACAAATGTTTTGAGACTTTGAGCTCATGAAAAGCGAACCTCAGTCTCGTTGCCAAGCCTGGTACACCAGCTTGTCCGAACGTCTGTTGTATCTGCAACCTTGACTTAGCCTTAATACCTGTCCAGGTGGCCGAAACTTTGGTTCACGGGTTACAAACTGATATTACGCATTATTCACGCTTCTGATTCCTAACCATTGGTAATTTAAAGGCTATTACAGTAAATTTATTAATTTGAAAATATAAACTCAAAACTTTAAATTATATTTCCCGCACAATAGAAGTTTGCAAATTAACTTGTCAATGTTGGCAAGACCCTATTTAGAGGCATTTTCCTTATGGGTATAAATAGAGTGAGAAGGAATTACAAATAGTTATCAGGCTTTATCATTACATTACTACAGACATCTTTTCCATAGTAAATTTTCTAGATTGAAAATTATCTTTCAGAAATTGCAACCCACAAACTTTAAGCTTTTAACTGAAATAAGTTCATAACTGATATACCCTCAATTGTTAAACTACAGACTTGCGTTAGCAAATATGAAGATGATCAGATTTCAAACACTTTAAGAATGAATAAATCTGAAGATAATGATACGATCAAATTACCCAAACTTCACAAAATGTTAGTTATTCATAAGTGATTATGCTTTACCACAAGAAAAGTTTGGGAATCATTTCCCATTTTGAAAAATTAAATGAATTTCAATTAGATTGATTTTTGCCAATTACTTCGCAATTTAAAGTTGCAAGCAAAATTACTATAAACCTTAAAATACAAGAAACCAACTATTCTTAAAGACACTTAATAGATTCAGTATAGGTAGGCCAGAAGTTTTAAACCCTAACTACTCTAAAAAGGCTAGAGCAAACTGCTAATGTTCACACCTTCCCGGATTTATACCCCCACAGAACAGCTCAAATACTTAGATGGAGTTTGGGTCGGCACTCTCAGCCTACCTATAATGAACAGGGTATATAGTATATTAACACAGGAAGCTTGTGCTATTGGTAGTACGGTCTCATGTTTAAGAGACTCAATATAGGCAACAAATTTCTAAATAAGGTTCGGGTTCCTATAGTCATATGCTTCATTGCTATATAATTTTTATACTCTTAAAAAAAAAATAGTTTTAGTTTTTTTTTTTTTTTGGGGGGGGGGGGGGGGGAGAGAGTCCTTAACCCGACCAAAAAACCTAACCTAATAGCCCCAAATACATTTAAGTTAGGTTTTGGTTAAGTTAATGAAAAACAAAATCCCAAGAAGCTCATAAAAAATCTCGAAGATTTTTTTCTCCTGGGGATAAAAATTATATAGAAATGAAGCATATGATAGGAACCCAAACCCATTTAGAAATTAGTTATCTATATTGTAGAGTCTCAAATATTTACCATCGTTTGAGTTAGAGGCTGATGGTAAAGCTGTTTAGCCTAATTATGAATGAACTATAGGAACTCAAAACTAAACTTACCCGAGTGTAGGAGAGTCAGTGAAGGCTGCCCTCTACAATAAGTACACCAATCTGGACAAAACCCGTCAACGAAATATAAACCCATTATAGCCCCTTCACGGCAACTAGTTTTAACAGTTTAGTTGCGCCATCATAAAGACTAATTTTATAAAACTTAGGAAGGATCTGTAGACTTAATTTAGAGGGCAAAGACTCAAAATACCTTTTGAATTTCATAAAGGCTACCCTTCCTAGTCCGAATAAAGTTTAATAATGGCCATCAAATAGTCAGATCCACAGAGAGTTAGTTACCTATTTTGCATTAAAAATCTTTAATTTGGAAAACTTTGCCAGTTTTGCCAAAAGTTAGTTTCGGATTTTCAATAAGCCTACTTTTCTTTAAGCTACATTCAGCTGTAAACTAAGATTGTGGTACTGCCGCCATGGAAAAGCTAGTTCGTAGTTATGATAACAGCTAAGGCGGCGGAACCCAAGACTGTACCCAAAATCCCAAGATCTTTGGATAAATTCCAAGGAGTGGAATCACAGCTTCATTAACATAGAGGGCCTGTGGGCCCTTTAATTGGTTGCTTTGCTCCCATATGCGACCGACTAATTCAGAATTTAATGAAATTGGTTCCTGGAAAAATGATTAAAGTTAGTCATAATCGATGAGATTGACTAACTAGTTTTAAATGAAATTTAAAACCGAGTAGGGTAGAGGTAGAGACAAGTCTTCTGAAAGTATTATACCCTAATATCAATTAACACTGGCTAGGACAGCCCTTCAGTTGGGGAATAAGGAGGAATGGGTACAGAAATATAAAACTCTTGCAAAACAAAAAAATAAAATATCGCAAAAAACAGTCGTACTCACCATGATGCTCGTAGAGAACAGTCCAATGTTACCTGATCCTCCACCAACCTAACACTGACTAACAGCAGGGAGGGATCACCTCAAGAAACTTAGGGTAAGTAGTAACATACGTCTTGAACAGTGTCTCGAATACGATTTCGAACCCTTTAGGAATTGACCACTTGCAAGTTTCGTTCTATAAGGAAGTTGGAGCTGTAGACAACAATATTTAACAAAATGTACAGGTAAAATACGGCCGTAGTACATTTATTAATACACAAAACCCAATTCAACATGCCATTTACCCATCAGAAACGTACATTATTATTGCATTTCTGTTTAATATTGATGCTTACGGCTCCAACTTCCTTATAGCCTGAAACTCGCAAGTAGTCAATTGGGACCCCACCCCTTGTTGACGTAATTGTGACGGATAGCAACAACAGATGGCGTTAGCGTCTAGTAGGCCTTAATTAACACTATCTGGTGCAACGTCTTGGGGGTTATTATGATATTTGGTTTCATTATTATTGAGAGTTTTAATTGTTTTAGCCATTTTTGAACAATGTGTTTTTAGTTAACCCCAAGACTTAGAAACACGCCTCTCCAGACCCCCTTCAAACTAAAAAACGTCCCCCAGATCCCATTCAAGCTAAATATGTACATTTTTCGGTAGAAAAATTTCCCGGCCAAAGGCCGGTTTCTCCCAAATTGCAGGCTCGCTGTCGCTCGCCCAGGAATAATTGACACCTTATTGGGTTGAAGCATCTTATGATCGCCAAACTAATGAGGTGAAAAGTCTTAAAATCTACACACTAATGGAGTAAAACAGGGAGGCTCTAAATTGGGCCGCCCTGCACCTAATAGGCATTTAAGGGGAGGCAGTTGGTTTTTCAAGACCTCCTTCATGTTTATCCCTATTAGTTGTGAAATTTCAAGACATTCGCCCCATTAGTTTGACCATTTTTAGACCTTTTGCCCCATTTCTTTGCCGATATTAAGACCTTTCGTGCAATTTAGGTGTCGATCTTTTTCCTGGCGAGCGATAGCTAGCCTGTATTTGAAGAGAAATCGGCCTTCGGCCGGGAAATTTTTCTACTGAAAAATGTACATATTTAGCTTGAATGGGGTCTGGGGGACGTGTTTTAGTTTGAAGGGGGTCTGGAGAGGCGTGTTTCTAAGTCTTGGGGTTAACTAAAAACACATTGTTCAAAAATGGCTAAAACAATTAAAACCCTCAATAATAATGAAACCAAATATCATAATAACCCCCAAGACGTTGCACCAGATAGTGTTAATTAAGGCCTACTAGACGCTAACGCCATCTGTTGTTGCTATCCGTCACAATTACGTCAACAAGGGGTGGGGTCCCAATTGACTACTTGCGAGTTTCAGGCTATAAGGAAGTTGGAGCCGTAAGCATCAATATTAAACAGAAATGCAATAATAATGTACGTTTCTGATGGATAAATGGTATGTTGAATTGGGTTTTATGTATTAATAAAGTAGACGTGCCGTTTTTCCCAAAGTCAAAACGGCATACCCAACTCTGCGATGGGTTACCATCATCACTACTAATACCATCATCACTACTACTTCCTTCATCACTACAACTGCCACAATCATCACGACTACTGGCATCATCACCATTACTATGATCATTATCACTACTACAATTACAATCATCACTACTACTCTCACCATCATCACTACTACTGTCACCATTGTCACAACCATCTTAATCACTACTAGCATTGATACTACAACTATCAACCAGCATTACTACTATCATCACCACCATCTTACACTCATCATTACTACTGTTAACATCATCACTACTACTATAACCATCATCATTACTACTGTCACAAGTATTACCATCATGTATCCTACTGTCACCATCATCACTACTACTGCCATCATCACCATTGCTATGATCTTCATCATCACAACTATTGTCATCATCACTACAACTTTCACCATCATCACTACTACTCACCATCATCACTAATACTAACACCATCGTCACTTCCATCATCACTACTACTCACCATCATCACTAATACTAACACCATCGTCACTTCCATCATCACTACTGTCATTATTATCACTATAACTATCATTACTTGTCACCATCATCACTACTATTATGACCATCATCACTACTACTAGTACTGTCACCATCATATCTACTACTGTCACCATCATATCTACTAGTCATCATCATCACTACTGTCAACATCATCAATACAACTACAACCATCATCACTACTATTATCACCATCATCACTACTATCACCATCAATCCCACTATTACTACCATCACTTCTAATGCCAACTAAACTAACTTAACCTAGCAAATACGTAGCGAGATGTTTTCGCCTCCAGAACGAATGCGTTCTTAGTGTGTGAGTAGACGTGCCGTTTTGCCCAAAATCAAAACGGCATACCCAACTCTGCGATGGGTTACCATCATCACTACTAATACCATCATTAATCACAATCATCATAATCACTACTACTGCCATCATCACTACAACTGCCACAATCATCACAAGTACTGTCATCATCACCATTACTATGATCATCATCACTACTACAATTACAATCATCACTACTACTCTCAACATCATCACTGTCCATTGTCACTAGCATCTTAATCACTACTATCATCATTGATACTACAACTATCAACCATCATTACTAATATCATCACCATTATCACTACTATCACCATAAATCCAAATATTAGTACCATCACTTCTAATGCCAACTAAACTAACTTAACCTAGCAACGACCGTATTTTACCTGTAAATGCTGTTAAATATCGTTGTCTACAGCTCCAACTTCCTTATAGAACGAAACTCACAAGTGGTCAATTACTCAATACCGATAATAACTAGAGCTTGCCTAGGGTTGGTTGGGACTTCGTTCTCAAGATATTCCAATTGACACTTTGCGAGTTTCATTCTATAAGGAAGTTGGAGCTGTAGACATCGATATTTAACAGAATAACCAGCAATAATACGGTTTTAGTACATCATTTATATTAATACATAAAACCAAATTCGACATACTATTTATCCATCAGACACCTACATACCATTTATCCATCAGAAACCTACATAATTACTGTATTTGTGTTTAATATGTGTGTAGTACATGCTTAGATTGATATGCAGGATTCGAAGTTGCATAATAAATCGTAGGCAGTGTCCACCAACCTTTAACTGTCTTCGTGGTGCGATGCATAAGGTGTTGATTTTCGGTGTGAGCATCCTGGGTTCGAATCCACGGACTGCCACATGTGTTTGTAAATTTTATTAATGTATTTTAGGAGTATAGTTGGTTGTTGGAAGGAACATAATAATCAATGTTTACAGACCGAACTTCCTTTAGCCTGAAACTCGCAAGTGGCCAATTGACCACTTGCGAGTTTCAGTCTATAAGGAAGTTGGAGCCGTTAACATCGATATCAAATATAAATGCAATCCTAATGTAAGTTTCTGATGGGTAAATGGTATGTTGAATTGGGTTTCATGTGTTTAAAAATGTACTACGACCGTATTTTAGCTATACATTCTGTTAAAATATCGTTGTCTACAGCTCCAACTTCCTCATAGATAGAAACTCGCAAGTGGTCAATTCCTAAAGGGTTCGAAATCGTATTCGAGACACTGTTCAAGACGTATGTTACTACTTACCCGAAGTTTCTTGTGGTGATCCCTCCCTACTGTCAGTCAGTGTTAGGTTGGTGGAGGATCAGGTAACATTGGTCTGTTCTCTACGGGCATCATGGTGAGTAAGACTTTTTCGAATATGCATGCATGCAGGAGTTTTGTCTTTCTGTATACATTACTCTTAATTCCCCAACTGAAGGGCTGTCTTAGCCAGTGTGAATAGTTATTGGGGTTTACTACTTTCAGAAGACTTCCCTCTACCCTACTCGGTTTTAAATTTCCTTTAAAACTAGTTTAGTCAATCTCATCGCAATCTGACTAACTTTAATCATTTTTCGAGGAACCAATCTTTCATTAATGAATTAGTCTGTTGCATATGGGAGCAAAGCAACCAATTGAAGGGCCCCACAGGCCTTCTCTATGTGAATGAAGCTGTCATTCCTCTCCTTGGAATTTTTCCAAAGATCTTAGGATTTTGGGTATAGTCTTGGGATATTTGCAATTTCAAAATCTTGGCATTTCGGAGGTCTAGGAGTGTTCATGCTTTAGTGTTCTTTAATGTACTATGATGGATATACATCAATTGGTATTGGCGTTAAGAACAGATCCTTAAGTATTGGTTTTGGGTTGTTTATACTGTAGAAACTTTATCAGCCGCCTTAGCTGTTATAATGACTACGAACTAACTTGTCCATGGCGACAGTACCACAATTTTAGTTTACAGCTGAATGTAGCTTAAAGAAACTTAGGCTTATTGAAAATCCGAAAATAACTTGGCAAAACTAGCAAAGTTTTCCAAATTCAGGATTTTGATCATTTTCGCGAATACTCTCTGCGTTATTATACATAATTTATGAGGGAAAGAAGCTATGGAATCCTTATAATATACTCTTATATTCCGATGTGGTAGAATAGGTTTGATAAGTTTTTTAACCCCGCGCGTAAACAAACTCAGTCTCTCAATCTTGAGAGGTCTGCTACGGATTATGTTTACAAAAAGTGTTTTGAAATGGAGTGCACTCGTTATGGTAAAGTGTTATAAAGATTTTATTTTATGTCTATGAACCCACAGTAGCTAGCATGCAAGGGCTAGTGTTGTATCCCACGTACTGGGTCTAGGGCACTCTAGGGTTAGGTTAGGTTTGGTTAGGTTAATATACTAGGTCTCTGAAACAAGATAATTAGTTGCGGTAGTATTTACATCAAAACTATAGTTAACTATCAAAACTATTCTTCCACAGTGGAATCTATGAGTATATTATAAGGATTCCATGGCTTCACTTTCCCTAATAAATTATGGTAAACCTGACTTTTTGGACCGACAGCGATTTCATTAAGTTTTATTGTTTATTGTAATTTTTCCTTCAGATATAGTTTTATACTGAAGAGGAGCGGAAATGAGTATTTACCCATTATCCAACAATCTAAAAACACTGCCCCCACTAGTGGGGAGGGCTATGAAGTTCAGGGAAAATGAGGGGTTAAAAGCGTAAAAATACAATAATATAGTTTTTTATCAAAACTTGGCTCGGGTTTTTCAAAATTGCAAACTCATAAAACCCAATTTTGTGAATACCCAAGCAAACTTTTGACTAAAGCTGGCTCTGATTTCACTGAGTGGAGTGGGTAGCCTAATATCTTATGTTATAAAAATAGTCTACTTTGGGAAGACATTAGCCTAACCTAACAACCTTACCTAACCTATCATAGTATTATGGGTGGGGGTTGCTGCCCCCACAACCCCGCTGGTTGGGTTAGACTATTATTTTTTTGTTCTAATGTTCTAGGCTATTAGCCTAACCTAACTACTTTACCTAACCTAGTATATGGGTGGGGGCTATAAAACTTTTGTTTTACAGTATATATGAATTTTAGCGTTTTTGTTTCTCCCTTGTAATACATTTCAGCTCTTAATGACATGTATAGCAATGATGTATAATTATGCTCTACCGGACCTATTAGGCCTAAACAGATCGATGGGCTAACTGTCGGTCCAAAACATCAGTATAACCTAAATTATGTATAATAACTGTCTTTTCAAAAAAATTACAATGATTTTTAATGCAAAGTAAGTTTAACTAACCCTCTGTTGATCTGACTATTTGATTGCCATTATTAAACTTTATTTGGACTAGGAAGGGTAGCCTATATGGAATTCAGATGGTAGTTTGAGAAATTGCCCTCTAAATTAAAATAAGTCTACAGATCTTTCTTAAGCTACATAAAATTAGTCTTCATGATGGCCCAACTAAACTGTTAAAACGAGAGTTGCCGTGAAGGGGCTATAATGGGTTTATATTTCGTTGACAGGTTGTGTCCAGATTGGTGCAAGTTTTGTCGTGGGGGGCAGCCTTCACTCTGACTCTCCTACACTCGGGTAAGTCAGGTTTGAGTTACTATAGTTCATTCATAATTACGCCAAACATATTTACCATCAACCTCTAAGTCAAACGATGGTAAATATTTAAGACTCTACAATATAGGTAACAAATGTCTACTTGGTTTTGGGTTCCTATCGGCATGTGCTTCATTTCTATACTTATCCCCTGGGGAAAAAAAAAATCTAAATTTTGTATTGTTATTTGAATTTTGTTTTTCAATAACTTAACCAAATAAACTTTACTTAAATGTGTTTGGGGGCTATTAGGTGAAGTTAGGTTTTCTGGTTAGATTAAAGACTAAAAAAAAAAAAATAAAAAAAAAGTTTAAAAATCCCAAGTGTTTTTTTTTTTTTTTTCAGAGGATAAAAATTATATAGCAATGAAGCTTATCATGATAGGAACCCAAACCTTATATTAGAAATTGTTTACCAATATTGTAGTGTCTTAACCCGTGGAGCCCCGGCTAGTTTTGTAATGTTTGTTCACCAGAACCCGGCCGGTTTTAAAAAAATTGTTTTATTCCAGAAACTATAGCGAATGGGTTAGGAATGAAGGAAAAACCACTAAAAAACGCTCAAAGCTTTTAAAAATTGTCCAACAGAGCCCCCAAAAACTTATTTTACAAGAGTAAAAAATTGAAGGCAATTACGCCAAAAACCAGGTTATTGCGCACTCACGCGCACGCACGTGGACTTTGAGAGTTTTCAACCATCGGCACGGTTGCGTGGGATACGTACATAGTTCCCATACAAATCTGAGCCCTCTTGAGTGGCTACACCTGAGGTTACGGTCGGCGCAATTAGGGTGACGCGTCAGGCGCGTCTCTGGGGCTGTGAGTTGCATACATCGCAGACGTGTCAGACGCGTCGCTGGGGCTGTACGGGGTTAAACTTGAGTCCGTACTACCAATAGCACAAGCTTCCTGGGTTAATATACTATATACCCTGTTCATTATAGGTAGGCTAAGAGTGCCGACCCAAACTCTATCTAAAGTATTTGAGCTGTCCTGTGGGGGGTATAAATCCGGGAAGGTGTGAACATTAGCCAGTTTGCTCTAGCCTTTTTGGAGTAGAGTAGTTAGGGTTTAAAACTGCTGGCCTACCTATACTGAATCTATTGGTGTCGTTAAGAATAGTTAGTTTCTTTTTATTTTAAGGTTTATAGTAATTTGCTTGCAACTTTTAAATTGCGTAAGTAATTGGCAAAAATAATAATTCAAATTGTAATTCACATAATTTAACTTAAAAATGGTAACGCATTCCCAAACTTGTCTTGTGCTAAAGCATAATCACTTATGAATAATTAAAATTATGTGAAGTTTAGGTAATTTGATCGTATCATTATCTTCAGATTTATTCATTTATAAAGTTTTTAAACTCTTTAACTCTGATAATCCTAATATTTGGTAACGCAAGTCTGTAGTTTAACAATTGAGGGTATATTTGTTATAAACTTATTAAAGTTAAAAGCTTAAAGTTTGTGGGTTGCTATTTCTGAAAGACTATTTTCAATCCAGAGACTTTACTATGGAAAAGATTTCTGTAGTAATGTAATGATAAACCCTGATAAATATTTGTAATTCCTTTTCACTCTATTTATACCCATAAGGACAATGCCTCTAAATAGGGTCTTGCCAACATTGACAAAAGTGAATTTGCAAACTTCTATTGTGGAGGAATATACTTTAAAGTTTGAGTTTATATTTTCAAAGTAATAATACGCCTTTAAATTACCAATGGTTAGGAATCAGATTTGTGAATAATGCGTAATATCAGTTTGTAATTGCGTAATTTCATAGAGGTCGGTCCTTAGTAATCTGTGCCCCATTAAATTTGTTTAAACGTTCACTTCAGCATTAGGCTTTTCAGTGTGCAGTTTGGTTTGAGTAAATTATTAGATTGACATCCAGTATTCACTAAATAGATATATAATCTTAGTCCTGTACTTAACCTTCAACGGTCTTGATGGCGTAATTAGTGTTTAACCCCCTTCTGTACCGCGACGTCTTTAACTTTATTCTGGCAACTATTACACTATTTTATTCAGTTGAAAGTGCCCCAACAATAAACAGGCTTTGAACTATATCGCTTAAAATTTTCTACCACATATCCTTAAACAGTCTAAATGTACCTAGAATATAATTACAAAGACGTCGCTGGTACAGAAGGGGTAGAGGTCTGTATGTGGTAGCCCAGGTTCGAATCTCGGTAGGATCACATGCTTTCATAGTTATTGGATAGTGTTTTGCAGTAAAGTTAACCCTCGCAGACATGACAAGATTTTGAGCCTATTGGGGATACTGTAAAGCCTTTGTTACCATCGGGGGTATTTAGAAACTTAGTTCTAGTTACTTCAACCTCTGCAGTTGTCTGAGTTAGCTGTGGGCAGAAAACTAATTTTAGAGTTAATTGCAAGAACTCTATTTCTTATTGCTAATCTGGCAACCTCTGAGTCAAAAAAACGTGACTGGGTTAATAAATTAGTGTTAAACTTTGTCCAGTGTCGTGTGGGTACCCTCCTTCCCGAGACTGTTGTTATGGTTCGGACACAGTGGCTGACGGTACCTCAGTCTTGGTACTACCGGAATGCTGCACGGCTCTGGTCTGTACGGACGGTACCATCTCCGAACACAATGTCGGCGAACCGGGAGCTACGAATTGTAAGTAGAAGTTGCTTTACAGAATTTGTTTTCTAAATTTAAAAGTTTATTTAACTTCCAGTAGATATAATTGCTAGATCTAAAAAAAAAAATCCTGAAGCTAGTCATTCATAATTTCTTGACAAAGCCATCGCCGGATTTTAATCTCGCTGAAACTTAAGCGTAATGAATCTGAATTATTGGTTAATATGCAAGATTAACTAAAATATAGGAAACACATTTATAATAGTTTGAAGTTCCTATCATATACTTCGGTTATCCTCGGAAACTACATTATTGTTTTTAGTTTTTAGTTCGTTTTTAGTCATTCACCTAACCAAAAAACTTAACCAAACTTAAGTGTGTTTGGGGGCTATTAGGTTAGGGTTTTTGGTTAGGTTATAGACTAGAAATAATCTAAAAAAAAAAAAAAATGCCAGAGGCGTTACTTTACTTCCTCTCCTTAAGAGGGTGGCCATACACATAATGCCCCCAAGCGGACCTATTTCCTGTGAGCGGGACAACCAGAGCCAGTTTAGTGAAAAACTTTCAAGATTGACTACTCCATTTAGGATCTGTCTGACTCAGAGGCCCTCTGTGTATCTTGGCACTATTTTTCTACAGTAGTGTTTGACTAATCCATCTACTAACCTGCCTTACCCTTAGGTAAGCAGTACATATTTTTATCTAGTTTACTCTCCTAGACAGGTTGCCAACCAAGGCTGACTAGTCTCATCCACCCGGATTTGTATAAGTTAGTCTCCCCTAGATGAGTCTCCAACCAAGGCTAAAAGTCATCCACCCAAAATTCTCTATGATAAAAATTATATAGCGATTAAGCATATGATAGGAACTCCAAATTACTATTAGAAATTTGTGACTTAGATTGTCGTTAATCCTACATATCGACCGAATTATTAAAAATTACTTTTGACAGACTAAAGTGTCTAAGATCTGAGCTTTATGCTTAAAGCGGTAAGCCTATTGTTAGGCAAAAACACTGAAGGGAAAGTATACAGACTGGCGAAACTAATTTTCAATCTTTTTTTATAAACTTGAGTATGAAAGGGAATGTGAAAATTTATAGAATAGACAACAAAAATAAACTAATGAAAATAAAGATTGCTGTACAAAAATACAACTTATAAAAATATATATAATGGAATTATGAATGCTAATTTATGGTATAGGATATTAGTTTAGTGACTTTATAAATATCCTTAAGGTTGTGAGTTTGACGGAACCCTGTGCCCTGACGGAGCCTACCTACACGGTCACTGTTGCGCTACAGTGTTAGGGGCTACTGGTCCTACATAAAGGTGGCAGAGTGCTGTGAGTATAAACATTCTAATTACCAGTCTGTTGTTCAGCTACAGTGTTAGGGGCTACTGGTCCTACATAAAGGTGGCGGTGTGCTGTGAGTATAAACATTCTCATTACCAGTCGGTTGTTCAGCTACAGTGTTAGGGGCTACTGGTCCTACATAAAGGTGGCAGTGCTGAGAGTATAAACATTCTCATTACCAGTCTGTTGTTCAGCTACAGTGTTAGGGGCTACTGGTCCTACATAAAGGTGGCAGAGTGCTGTGAGTATAAACATTCTCATTACCAGTCTGTTGTTCAGCTACAGTGTTAGGGGCTACTGGTCCTACATAAAGGTGGCGGTGTGCTGTGAGTATAAACATTCTAATTACCAGTGTTGTTCAGCTACAGTGTTAGGGGCTACTGGTCCTACATAAAGGTGGCAGAGTGCTGCGAGTATAAACATTCTCATTACCAGTCTGTTGTTCAGCTACAGTGTTAGGGGCTACTGGTCCTACATAAAGGTGGCGGTGTGCTGTGAGTATAAACATTCTCATTACCAGTCTGTTGTTCAGCTACAGTGTTAGGGGCTACTGGTCCTACATAAAGGTGGCAGAGTGCTGCGAGTATAAACATTCTCATTACCAGTCTGTTGTTCAGCTACAGTGTTAGGGGCGACAGGTCTTGCATAAAGGTGGATGGGTGCTGTGAGTATAAACTTAATAATTACCAGTCTGTTGTTCAGCTACAGTAATTGTAGGAATGGAAGTGGTTAAAAATTAACTTTGCTTTAATATTAATCATAGAAAGTTTGATAAGAATTAAACTAGAGGAATACATAATTAATAAATTCCCCAAGTTTGAAATTTCTTGCAGTATCTTCATGAAATGGTTACAGAAGAATAACTGCTGAATAAATAAAATATAAATAAATAATTGGAGCTAAAGTGTTCTCTACTAAAGATATGGGTAGTATATCCTGCTGAAGACTTTCTGACATTGGTAAAGTCTTTCAGCATTTTTGTTCAGAGTTCTCATGGCTAAAATAAAAATAGTTTAAATATCTTCGGACGAAGGTTAATTCGGTTGGCAAGTTAAATCTAGAATGTCTTTAGGCCTAGTTATATTCATAACTTTGCGAAAAGGCTTCTTGCATTCTGGCAGTAACCTGAGTAACCATCCTATTTGTTGTCCCTTTGATAGTAAAATGCTGTCTTCAGCTTGATCACTCCGATATTATGAAAGTCTGTTAGCGAAATTTGTTAATTATAAAAACTTGCTACCATATGAAGTTTACTTGGTTTTATATTTATCAGTTGGTTTTAGAGAAATCGGAATCGGTGTACCATCAGCCGAAATAAAACTATAATTATGACTTGTTCCTCTACTGAAGAATATTTATTTCAGGTTCCCACTGCCTGGTGCATGACGACCCTCACTTCACTACCTTTGACGGCCACCACTATGACTACCACGGTCACTGCAACTACTCCCTCGCCCAGACTGATCACACACTGGTAAGTTAATTACCTAAAGAAGTAATGTTGGTATAAACTTTGGTTCGGTGAATGAAAATATAAAGCTGCATTATGTTAGCCTGCCCAGGAAGGGACTAGCTTTCGAAAAGTGACTCTAAGTTTAGTACTTATAATAGGCCTATTTTGACTGTGCTGGCTTCATAATCCAATGGGGTTGAACACTTCTGAAGTCATATTTTACCTAACTAGCCTGCCCAGTCAAGAGTAATTAACTTATAATAGTACGCTATTTGTAATGTGTAACTTGTGTAAAATATTTTTCAGAGTTGAGAAATGACACTGCTTCATTGACCAAATGGCAGGTTGCGAAGATTTAAAGTAAAAATAGTTCACTTTAGGCATTCCGCGGTGGATAATTTAAATGATTGAGTATGGAGTCTGTAGGTTTTAACAATTTATGGTGTAAGAAAGTTTATGGCAGACTTTAGTTTATTTAAAAGGCTTTGGTAATTTAAGATTAACTGAAAGATTTGTTTAGAGGTAAACTAGAAACTGTTCAGCCACCATGACTTATATAATATATGTAATATATATATATATATATATATATATATATATATATATATATATATGTAGGAAGCGGCTTCTTGGTGTATTGGTAGCGCGCTTGTCTCACTCCAGAGGAGCTGAGTTTGATCGCCCCCAAACCCCCGGGAGGGGGCTTCAACAAATAAATTCCATATGTCTACTTGAAAGAGCATGCAAGTGGAGGACAGAAGCTATAGGGTTTTTCAATAAACATTTAAACTATTTAATAGTTAATGGGGACATTTTGGAGTTTCTAGTAGTTAACTTAGAGTTATAATAATTTTAACTTTATCCCATTCAGTACCAGGGACTTACTTTTAATCATTCTGGCGACTATTAAAAGATTGTATTCAACTTAGGATGGACCTCTGACAATAATAAGACTTAAAGCTATCTCAACCAACGCTTTTAACTACCACAGATCCTTCTCAAGCTGCATAATAGTCTAAATATAGCTAGCATAAAACTTAAACACGTCGCTGGTACTCAAAGGGTTAAACTGGCTATAAACGTCTACATGCAGATAATTTAGTTTTTCTAGTATCACTATTCTTAGAAATTAGTTCATGCTGTAAATAAAATTTGTATAACCCTTTCGCGCACCAGAACGCAATTGCGCACTTTCAGGGTTCCTTTAAAACTTGTGACTATAAAGAGAATTTAGAAACTATAGTTTATTTGCTTCAACCTCTGGAGTAGTCTTTGAAAGTTTTAGTCAGAAAACTAATTTTAGAGGCAATTCTGATATTAAGGGCATTCTACTTCGGAATACTAAACGGCAACCCCGGAATCGTGAAAGGGTTAATTCAATAAATTTTCTATTTTGTTTCTGTTCCACTGGCTGTCTGGCCGAACAGCCCGAAGGTCCCGAGCATGGCCATGGCCATAACCGAGCGCCTCCACAGAACTCTGCCTACCACTAATAAAGCCCAGGTGACCGAAGCCACTCCTAAGGCGGAGAGCTGAGGGTGCGGAAACTCTGGGAAACAAAAGCCCCCACCCAAGGCCCTGTGCCCCTCTGCAATTATGAAGGGAAAGTTGAAGTATGTTTTAGAGTTTAATGTATTTGAGTTTTCTTTCTTTGTTTACAGTACCCGGAGACCGCAGTTTACAGCCAGTTCAAGCAGTGCTTCAGTTCCGCCTCTTGTGTCCACACCGCCACCTTCATGGACAACCCAAACACTGTTGTTACACTTGGACCGCAACAATTTCAGCTAACTTAAATCTATTCGAAAGTTTGGAGGAAGTTTATCTGAATAGAAGAAAAAAAACTAAAAATGCTTTGCTCAGTTCCAGTGATCTGTAGTATCACTGTCTTTGCGACGATTCCCTGTCTTATGAAATCTTACCTAGGAGGTAGATTATAAAGTGTTAGGCAGGCATGTTTTTTTTTTCTTATTTTTCCAATCTATTGGAATCTGTTTTGGGCCCAGTTTTAAGATTACAATGTTACCCTGCCATCTGATCTATGCAAATATTCAGAATCGCTTCAATGTGTGAATGTTCTCTTCTGGCCTTGGATGATTGACTATCTTGTACCAGAGGTTTCATTGGATTCAATGGGTAAACTAGTGCGAAGCCATTCTAAAGTTTGACTAAATTATGTAATAATTATATACAGTATAAGTAGTTTCTCCAGAGCAGTTATTCTAGTGTTTTTATACTTGTGGGAAGTGTGCTACCAGCCATATATGGCCCTATATGAAAAGTTGTGACAAAAGCGTCGCGGCGGTAGAGTGGCTAGCACGCTAGAGTTAATATGCTTGACCTGGGTTGAATCCCAGCCAAGGTGGATATTCAGTGGGGTAGTAAGTCCTAGCGTGTTAAACATGCTCCCACTCCGTAGACGCATAAGACTTCTAGACTAATAACACTCCTAACAAAGCCACTCTAACAACGCTGCATTAATGTGGTCAGTGGATGCAGCCCAGCCATGGTGGGCAACTGAACTAAGTTCCCGCGCTGCCTGCACTCTCTTGCCTTTGAGGACACTTAAGCGAATTTTGGTGAAAGTCTGGTGACTGGCATCTTTGTGAAAGTTTATGACAGACTGTAAATTAGAATAATAAATATTTATTAGCAGAGCTAAATTCTGCAGAAAGTTACCGTATTTCTAACTATATAAATTCCTACAAAGATAGATTCAGCAACTTTGAAGCCATATCAAATGTAAGTTCTGCCAGAAACAAATTTTGATATAAACAAAAATGCGATTATCAGTTTAAACTAACTACTATAAATTTGTCCCTGAAGATGTCTGTGAACGGAGAGGTGTTCACTGTCCCAGCGCAAGGTGTCCATCCTGTCAACTTTCCAAACACTGCCACCAACCACCCCTTGTTGGTGTTCAGACAACAAGGGTGTCTCATGGTCTTGGGAGCTTCACAGATCATGGTAAGTAATGGTTTAAATGCTTATGATCTGAGTTTGGTGTCC
>JBAKBP010006982.1:0-104480 GCA_037953745.1 Lithodes maja
TGTGTCGAACCTCTACAGACAAAATGGTAACCCCTCCAAAATGCCTAACTAAACATGTAATATCTGAGAGCTTCAGCATATAATACGATGGCCGATATATGAAATCGTGCAGAACCAAAGGGGAGTTATGATGTTAAATAGAGTGGAAGAATGAGAGGTAAGAAGTTGAGGGAGAGAGAAAGTGTTCTATAGGTAGAAGTCGGGGACAGGTAGCAAGGGGAGATGTGAAGGGTATGCTGGTCAGGCAAGCTCTGCAGAGAGTACCTCCTCGGGACCCCCCCAGGATCACACAAAGGCACGGTGGTCAGCCAATCACAGGCCGCTACGTCACCAGGCAGCAGACCTACAGAAGGCGCCAGGAACCACCAGCCAATCAAAACTGAGAGAAAGCCCACGCGGGCGAGGGACTCCTCCGGGAGGGAGGAAGGAGGAGGGAAAGCAACACTCACTGCCCCACGCTGCTCGCTCGCTCTCTCTCTCTCAACTTCACTACAATGCATCTCATGTTCAACTCATGATATAAAATATAATGCATTGTCACAGGCGAAAATAAAGACCACTTCTATACTGCCTGTGACATGACGATTCGCAAGAAAGAAAGTACAACATTGTAGATAGACTGTAGCCCATTTCACTGCCCTGGCGAGTGCTAGTGGCTACTGGGAGGCGATTCTGCTAACGCTGGCAGGCGTCACACCCCGCCCAAGATATAGGACGCTCAACATTAGGTGAGCACGATATCTGACAAGGCAGAATGCCGACAAGACCCGTCACACATAACCACTCCGCCAGAAATGAAATGCAAAGCTCAATCTTACATAAAACAACATATCAACATAAAGAAAATCTCTCCCAAACATAATAGTATAATTTTAGCCTGCTATGCTCCCAGAGCGAGGTTCACAGAGCCCAGCCTCCTAAGTGACAAGACAGGTTCAACTTAGGACTTTAGCTATAACATTGGCAACTTACAATTAACTATAAAAAAAAAAAAAATTTATGTGATTTTGTTTTTATTTAATTTTAATGTTGTTTTTGGCGGCTGCTCCACTCTCAATACACACTGACTGAACGGCGAGGGTTCTCCTGCAAACAGACCCTCCCGTGACAAACAATCAGCCAAAACATTATCAGTGCCCTTAGCATGCCACACATCCAACTTGTGTTCCGGCAGCACAACAACACCTGACACTGATAAACTGCCCAGTTCATCACAAGACTGGCACTTCTCTTCGCTCTTTCCGGCACCGGGGCCTGCCAATACCTTTCACTAGTTCTACCTTCGTGATTAGCGATGCAGCCCCGATGCGGTCTATGGTGTTGTCAACTCTCGATAAGGTATAGGCGTCTGTCAGGGATAATTCACACCCACTCTTGCAATCAACACACACACTGATCTTGCCACTTAACACAGGTTGCAAAGTTACAGGCAACGACCACTCACGACATTCCTTATCCCTCAGACCCTTCGTCAACACGTAATCCAGCTCTGCTTGCACCACAGGCTGTCGAGCAGGATTTATACGGTAGGGAATTAAACTGAGCCTTGCACTGTCTCCAGCCTCCATGTCCGATTCTACCCTGTACATCAGGCCTGGAGAAGCAACAAACATGTGGATGCACTGCCACAGCCTAGTAAACAACTTATCTCGCAGAACAACATGCCTAGTGCCCTCCCACAACCCAGCCGAGACTGCAGCTTCTAACCTGTAGTCTCCCTCCTTCTCCACCTTCGTCCCTAGAACAGCCAGGTCATGAGAGGGACAATCAGTACCACTTGTGCAGTCACTCCCATAGTTCATTATTGCTAAGGCTTCCCCGCCGATACCGTACATGCGCACCCCTGCATTCCTTACGACTACATCTGCCTCCGCAGCATCACCGCTTTTAGCGACATGGCCAGATACAGTCGGTCTATGGTAGGGCTGTTGCATTCGACTAGAGCAGCATTGGGAGGCTATGCGACGACCGGGCACATCCACTCCACAGCCAACCTCGCCAATCTGCTCAATGTCGTCCTTCTGACCACCACCCTTGGCAGCCATGGGTCGACCCTGACCTGACAACCATGTCCAAGCCTTGTCGCCCACCTTGAACCACCGAAACAACGAGGCTAACGGTCGACCAACATTCAAGTGACCTGCCCGCGGAACATCTTGCACCGCCTGAGTTGTGAGGCTCGGGGGCTCAGCACGACCAGTGGGGTATGAACCGAGCTGGTGCTGGAGCACTGCACACTTCTGCTCAGGCAGGTGCTCTAGCGCTTCCACAGCCACCAGACTCGTGTCCCTCGCCCACTGCTCCGCCGAGACATGACAATCCCAACTCTCCTCCACCTGTGCCCTACTGCCCCCCTCTCCTTCTCCACCTTGGCCGCTGCAGACCAACGCAGGGACAGCAGGCTGCTCAGGTGGTTGCCTCACAAACTCCTCCAACAGGTTCACATGACACGTTTCCCCGTCCTCGTGTTTGATCTCGACAGCACCATTACCACACTTCTGAACTTCCGGATCCTCCAACTGCAGTTTACAA
This sequence comes from Lithodes maja, assembly GCA_037953745.1. Classification (NCBI taxonomy): domain Eukaryota; kingdom Metazoa; phylum Arthropoda; class Malacostraca; order Decapoda; family Lithodidae; genus Lithodes; species Lithodes maja. The sequence goes on from JBAKBP010006982.1 coordinate 2,533, forward strand.
ATATCTGAGGGAACCAACCTGTCTAAATGCTTCTGAAGCAACCCAAGTCCTCCCCCAATATCAAACTGAGCAACCCTTTTTTCTCTCTGTGTGTAACGTTGCTGCCTCGGAGTCTCTCCCTGCCCTACCTCCTCACTAGCTGTGACAGGTCCTGGGGCTTCTCCAGACTTCAACAATGATGCCAATACTGAGTCGCCAAGAAGAGCTGCTGGTACTAAACTCTCCAAACTTTTACCAACATTAGCCGTCTTCTTCCAACCGTTCCTCCATTGATCAGAAGACTGAGGAATAGGCTTTGACACTTTGGATGCAAGAGATCTTGTAACAACGCACGTAATAGGTTGTACATGACACTTCTCTACCCACTCCTGTTCCTCCCTACTCATGTCGGCCGGCTTCTCGGCAACGACTAAGGGGGAAACCTCAGAAGTAGGCACCGCAAAGTCGTTGCCGAGAAGGAGGTCGACGCCCCCAACAGGCTAGTTCTCCACAATTCCAACATCCAACTCTCGTGTCACACCATCTACCACCAGTTCCATCCTGACCAATGGGTATGACCTGATAGCATTGATACCTTGCACCACAACTACCCGTGCCGCGTTTATTGGTCTACCAGTAAGGTTCTTCATCAAAGTCTGAGAGGCACCCGTGTCTCGCAACAGCTCAACTCCATGCTTCTTACCAGCCCACTTCACGCAGCCACGCCCTCGATGGTCGCAAAAGTCATCGCGGACAGGGTTCGAGCCTTCCGGATTCTTCTCCACTGGCTGTGTCCCAGCCTCTGACGTTATATTCCGGGCAAACTCAGACGACTTCGGGGACACCCCAATGTTGCGAACCAAAGACAACTGCATTAGGTAGCTTGCTTGGACAGGCTCTTGCAAAATGCCCTTTCTCATGACAATGAAAACACTCTAACTCCCCCTTGGGCTTCCCATGAGGTGGGGAAGGGCACTGAACCTTCTTAAACGGGACGGTACTAGGTTTATGGTCAGTTTTGGTGTCGTTGCTCTTGTTCTTAGTGTAATTATGTGTATCAGTGTTTCGGGGAGGGGGAGGGTTACGCTCCTTATTGCCTGCATCACTTCTCTGTGCAAGACCGCACCCACGAATCAAAGATAACCGAAGGTCAGCCATCTCAGCTGCCTCCTGAAGAGTTTTCGGGTTCTTTTCTTTAAGATTCAACGTCAGATCGCCGCCCGTACACTTGAAAAATTGTTCTAGAAGCATCAGCTGTTTCAACTCCTCAAACGTCGATGCCTTCTCAGAACGCAGCCAGTTTCTAAATGCATCGGACAGATCCCGGGCATGCTCAAGAAAGGTGCACTCACGGCCCTTCGTTACACCCCGGAACTTCAATCTGTACGTCTCTGGTTGTAACTCATATGCCCGCAGGACAGCCTCCTTCAATACCTCATAATCGATGCAAGACTCCAAAGGCAACGCATCATATGCCTTGAGTCCTTTGCCAACCAACCTAGAGGAAACAAGGGCTGCCCACTTAACCTCGGGCCATTGGTGCTCCCGGCACTTCTTCTCAAAACGCATGAAAAATTCGGTGACACCCGACTCATCAAATACAGGGACCAACTTAATAAGGTGCGATAAAGACTGCTCAAGACCTCGATTCCCAGAACCGAGACGCTGCCCTGTCGACTCCACTCTAGACTTCTCAAGATATTTGTCTGCACAGTACATGGCCTTTCTCTCCTCAGACTGAATCCTGGACATCTCAATCTCAGATTCATGCTTTCGTTGTTCAAGCTCTCTCTGCTTAAGCTCACTCATATCTGGCCCTTCTCTCCTCAGCCTGAATCTTAGCCATCTCAAACTCCCGCTGTTGCTGCTCAGATTCCCGCTGCTGCTGCATCTTAGCCATCTCCAGCTGGAAGAGCATCTCTGCAGTTAAACCTTGAGGAGGAGATGCAACAATTGGAGACTCACCCAAGTGCAAACCACGCTGCCAGTGACTATCGGCCTGCGGGTACGTACCCGACTCCGGAGCCCAAGGGGGCGCCATGGTAGGAGTCGAGTGGAATGGGGGCTGGGCCGAAGGTGCCCCAGCTCCCGCTCCACCCGAAGCCCCACGCACCCCGCTGAGCACACAGGCCACCAGGTCACCTCTCGACATGCTGCTAGTGCCCACATGCCCCATGACCGTGGCCAAACACTGGAGACCATACCGATCAATCCCCGACACCCGGTCAAGAGTAATAGGCATCTCCAGAAACTTTCTTGCATCCTCCTCATTAGTTATAACTCTAATGCCTTCGGACAAACCCCGCTGCTGCACCTCAGAGTCTGTTTCCCGTACTGTGTCCTCACTGTACACTGATCCGTCGTCCGACATATTGTCCACCGAAAATTCTCAACGTTTATATAAAAAAAAGAGAAGTACCTAAACTCTTATGTAGCACTATTCACTCAAAAATGCTTGAAGACTCTTAAGTGTTATCCTACTTGCCAAACAATTCCACGTGTCCACTATATTCCTTTAAACAGAAAAAACAAATGAACACAACACTCCTGCAATATTTCTCTAAGTTCACAAAATCCTAAGCAAGATCGCCATTTGTTACGACCGGGACTCGTATAAAACAAGTGCTCTTAATCACTGGACTAGAAAGGCACACAGCCACAATGGTAACACTAGATCCAACCCTCGAACTTATATTGCCGGCGCACAAAAACACCTATACCCTCCAGAGTTAAATCTGCGATAGCGGGGTATCCTATAACTCGGTATAAATGCACTACTACTACAGGCTGATGATCTCTGATACAGCCTGATCACAACAACATACAATTACGTTAATAATGTATAGAAGGAAAAAGATAGAGAGCTTAATTAAATCACTGAAATGATTTAATGCAAACAAGAAGAAGGTATAATTAAAGTTACTCTAAACAATAATAAACTGTCACTCCTATATTAAAGAAAGTGAACGAAAGTCCAAAAGCATCGAGCAGGAATCTTCTGAAGAAATTCTGATGCTGCTTAAGATGATCGAATCGGATTTTGAACTGTTATATAAAGCAGGAACAAGATATGACAAATGTAGGGACATACAGTGTTAACTGGCACGGGAATAATAATGAATGCGCAATTGTATTATCTCCAACAACAAAAGAAGTACTTCCTCAGGCAACTCAAACAGCCTGCTCAGGTTGTGCAACTCAACAACACCCAAGGCTTACAATCCACGTGAATAAAAATGCTGCATACATAACATAAGAGCTTATAATCTTAATCGGGTGTCTGCTAGACGAATAAAGTCTAGCTGGGATGTAGTAGGCTAGGAAACAATGGCTGAGCAAGCGGCTCGTAGCCTAGTGAGGTCCTTAAGACTGTACGGCCTAATTACGTTAAATGACGGTGTGCTCTCTTGAGAGATCCAGATCGCTAGTATCTGGTTCTCTCTTGGCGACCCTCTCAAAGTCAAATCAAAACGAGTTAGCACAGTGTTGGGTGGCAGAGGCAAAAGCCCTCACTCGCAACACAGTGCGATGTGTATCACAAGGTACACAGTCAGAAAGACCACCTAGGCTTCCCACGTATCCGTTGCGATTGTACCGGTTCAACAAAACCTGGTACACATCGGAAATCACAACAACAATAGCCTCACCCCAGTCTAGCATCAAATAGCCCAGCAGACAACCAAGAAAATGGTAGGGAGACACCGTGAGTGTGTCGAACCTCTACAGACAAAATGGTAACCCCTCCAAAATGCCTAATTAAACATGTAATATCTGAGAGCTTCAGCATATAATACGATGGCCGATATATGAAATCGTGCAGAACCAAAGGGGAGTTATGATGTTAAATAGAGTGGAAGAATGAGAGGTAAGAAGTTGAGAAAGAGAGAAAGTGTTCTATAGGTAGAAGTCGGGGACAAGTAGCAAGGGGAGATGTGAAGGGTATGCTGGTCAGGTAAGCTCTGAAGAGAGTAGCTCCTCAGGACCCCCCCAGGATCACACAAAGGCACGGTGGTCAGCCAATCACAGGCCGCTACGTCACCAGGCAGCAGACCTGCAGAAGGCGCCAGGAACCACCAGCCAATAAAAAATGAGAGAAAGCCCACGCGGGCGAGGGACTCCTCCGGGAGGGAGAATGGAGGAGGGAAAGCAACACTCACTGCCCCACGCTGCTCGCTCGCTCTCTCTCTCTCTCAACTTCACTACAATGCATCTCATGTTCTACTCATGATATAAAATATAATGCATTGTCACAGGCGAAAATAAAGACCACTTCTATACTGCCTGTGACATGACGATTCGCAAGAAAGAAAGTACAACATTGTAGATAGACTGTAGCCCATTTCACTGCCCTGGCGAGCGCTAGTGGCTACCGGGAGGCGATTCTGCCAACGCTGGCAGGCGTCACAACTGACATTGCTATTCAATAAATCCTTGCAGTCTGGAAATATGCCTGATCAGTGGAAGGTAGCCAACGTAACACCGATATTCAAAAAAGGCAGCAAATCCCTACCCAGTAACTATCGTCCAATTAGCTTAACCTCAGTTGTATGTAAAATGTTAGAAACACTCATAAGAGACAGACTCGTAAATCACTTAGAGGAAAATAAGATACTTAAAGATTCTCAACACGGCTTTCGTAAAAATCTTTCCTGTTTAACAAACCTCTTAGACTTCGTTCTCGATATCCTCAACCTCTACGATGAGAGTAAAGCTGTAGATATTATATACCTTGATTTTCAAAAGGCCTTTGACAAAGTTCCCCACAAACGTTTACTGCTAAAACTAAAAGCGCATGGAATACAAGACAGTGTGTTGAAATGGATAGAAAATTGGCTCGGTGACAGAAAGCAAAGAGTAGTCATAAACGGTAAGGCATCTAAATGGACCCATGTAAGTAGCGGGGTACCCCAGGGATCGGTACTAGGACCAATTCTCTTTCTAATTTACATCAACGACATAGATGAGGGTCTCACCTGGACAATCTCAAAATTTGCTGAGGATACAAAAATTGCAAATAGCGTACTCTCAAAAGAACAAGTTGACGATATGCAACACAATCTAGATAAGTTGTCATGTTGTCATGATTGTTGTCATTTGTCAAATTAGTTTCAATGCGGATAAATGTAAAGTTGTTGTTGTTGTTGTTGTTGTTCCCCAAGCTGCCTGGCCGAACAGCCCCAAGGCCCCGAGCAATTCCAAGGCCATAACCGAACGCCCCCACAGAACCCTCCCTGCAGACCACAATAAAGCCTGGGTGACCGAAGCCACTCCATGGCGGGGAGCTGAGGAGGGTGCGGAAACGCCCGGGAAACCAAAGCCCCACCCAGGGCCCTGTGCCCCTCAGCAATTATGAAGAGAAAGTTGAGGGGCAAGGGAAAAATGTGACGCTTTGGCTTCCAATCTTGGTAGATTGGGAGGTCAATCCACGGAAGAGACGCCGTCACTTGAGATCTAGTAAATATATAAGTTAAAGGAACAGTCAGAGTAAGCTATGGGTATGGCAGAGATTGCTCAGCTCTCACTCTGATAGACCAGCCCATCACCACATAAATGTAAAGTACTACATATCAGATACCAAAATGAGAAAGCAAACTATTTGATGAATGGCACTCAGCTTAAGAATGTAAACAGAGAAACCGATCTGGGAGTATCAATATAGAGTAACCTAAAACCGAGTCAACAATGTTCAGAAGTTGTTAAGAAGGCAAACAAAATAATTGGCTTTATAGGCAGGTCATTTGAGCATAAATCCAAAGAAGTTATCCTAACCCTTTACAATTCCTTAGTCTGCCCTCTTCTGGAATACTGCGTTCAATCCTGGTGCCCTTATTACCAAAAGGATATAGACAAGCTAGAACAAGTTCAACGTAGAGTTACCAAAATGATACCTAGCCTAAAGAACAAACCATACGAGGAGCGTCTTAGAGATAAATCTATTTCCTTTAACCCAGCGCAGATTAAGAGGCGACTTAATTCAAGTGTTCAAAATTATCAAAGGCATCGACAATATGAACTGTAGTAAGTACTTCACTATCGACCAATCTAATTACATGTGGGGAAACGGTTGCAAAATTATTGGTAAATCTTTTAACTCACACGAAGCTAAGAATTTCTTCTTCAATCGAGTTGTCAACTTATGGAATGGGCTACCCCGAGATGTCATAGACTGCAGCACCATTGATTCATTTAAACTTCGCCTAGACAAATATCTCGCATCAAACCCGCGACTGACTGCGTTTGTAAATTAATAACTTTATTTTATCCTCCCCTCAGTTACTAACCCATCTGTCCCCTACTAACTTCCTAATCCTGCCACGGACATTAGTTCCAGGGCAGTAGTTCCCTTTCCAATGTTCCCTTACCCACTCTAAACCACTGTTTGGACACTTGATCCCAGTGTTTTGGAGGACAAGCAGCCTAGAAGGGTCACTAGACCTGTTGTTGCTTTATTTCCTTTCTACCCTGGCACCTTCAGGGGCCCGAGCATCTGGCACGATTTCGGTCACCCGGACTTGGGACTGCTCGGCCAGACAGTCTGGGGGTACTACAACAACGACAACAACTGAGAGAAGGTGTCTCCAGAGGAGGCTTCTGATGGCCTCACAACACCTAAGTTAAGAGGGTGTAAAAAGGTTGAGGACGGATGCGTTGTGTGTGTGTGTATGTGTGATATAATGTTTATGCGCAAGGCTTAATCTCACAACGTTTCTTTAAAGGGAATGGCTTTTAAATAATCATATGTTCCTCAGATCTTTCCCAGTGTATACCACCTCCTCTACGTAGGGTTCGTAGTACCCGTCTTGCAACACAATCCCACACCAACTCTGTGCAACTCTCCAACCCAGGAGTGAAACGTTATTCTCAGTCTTTCTTCTATTCAACTGCTGAACACTGGAACTCTCTCCCAGAATTAGTCTTTCCCTCTTCCTATGATTTAATTGCTTCAAACTCCGTGTGTCCATGCAACTATGGGGGAGGCACTCGTTACAGGGAATTCTGCCTTTTGTCTCCCTCACTCACATAGAAAAGAAAAAAAACTTCGGATTTTATCAAACATACACACATAGGGGAGGTGTGGTGGAGTGGTCTTGCCACTGGCCTGGTAATCCAAAGGTCCCGGGTTCAAATCCCGATGTATCAATGGAAGATATTATTGGGATGGAATTTGTGCTGTACTTAGTATGAGTGCATTACCACAAGCCCACCGAAACGTCAATAAAATACCCTCATTGTTCCCTGATTAAATAGCACTGTATGAATATTCCCATATTCAAAATATGCTATAGGGGTGCAATGCCTGGTGAGTTATCTGCTCAACAGGTGGCGTTGTGTGTGTGTAAGTGTGAGAGTCCGAGTGTAGGGGGTGAGACAGTGAAGCACGGGAACGAGGTGGCTTCAGAGATGGGGTCGTTTCGGGCCATGAGTGAGCACCGTCCCTCATGTGAAGGCAAGATGGCAGGTGCTCGTTGTACTCTACGTGCTTCACATGTCTCACTCCCTAGACTGGAACAAGACCTCACGGGCTTCACTGTTCATTGTAAAGCGGTGGATGTTAAGGCTCTCATCCTATGCCCGAGAGGAAGTAAGTTGGAATATAGAAAAAAAAAAAAAAAAAAAAAAAACATAACATACAAATTAATATAGACCCATGTTCTTGCAGCACTAAAGTGCTGTCTTCATTCTCGTTGTGCGTGTTATGTCTTGCTCTTTGTCTTCCCCAGCAGGCTGACACTAACCAAGTCTTCCTCTCCTTCCCTTCTCATATTTCTCCCACCTCCTTCTTCCTCTTTCACTCTTCTCTCTCTCTCTCTCTCTCTCTCTCTCTCTCTCTCTCTCTCTCTCTCCAGTAGAAATATACCTACTGGAAAACAAAATGTAACTCTTATTTGGGAACGCCTTTGCATACATACAGTAGAATATAATGGGTCAAAGCATATTAGGAGAGAAGTTGGAGTTTGGATAAAAGGAATGAGACTGAAAGATTGTCACACGCTCAAAGATAACAACTTTCACTTTCACCTTTTCTTTCCTTGCAAGAAGTTTCTGCAAGGTAAGCACTCTCCTGATTAATGACTAATTTCCTCACTCTAAAAGTCAGAACCGTGTGCAGAGTTAATTTAAAAGGCTTACTTATAAGAATGTCAAACCAGCATGACATTAATGAGCCCATTAATGGCATTATGCCATTTCATGTTTATTGTATGTGAAGGTCCACGTATATAGCAATTGTTCTTTTCATTTTGATCAGGCATTTGTTGTCTGTGTTTCTATTGGCTTGTGTTAAACATTCTGAAATCATTTAATGATTTGAGTGGCAATGTAATTAATTCGAGTTACAGTGCGAAGCTCTATCATTAATTAGAAAAAAACAACATAGTTGAGTTACAGTGCGAGGCTCTATCATTAATTAGAAAAGAACGACATAGTTAAAACCAAAAGAGTGCACTCGATGACTGGAAGACTGGCATAATAGTCCCCCTATATAAGGGCAAAAGGGAAAGAGGAATATGTCTTCTAAGCGTAGTAGGGAAGGTATACAGTAGGGTAGTGATTGAGAGAGTGAGAGTGAGAACGGAGAAATGGATAGGCGACGAGCAGGGAGGTTTTAGGAAGGGAAGAGGATATGTAGATCAGATTTTTACCCTGAATTGTGTTGTGGAGAAATATCTGGAGAAGAAACAAAAGGTGTATGTTGCCTTTATGGACTTGGAGAAGGCCTATGACAGTGGATAGAGAAGGTTTGTGGAAAGTACTTAGAATATACGGAGTAGATGGCAAGTTGCAGAAAACAGTGAAGAGCATGTATGAGGGTGCAAAGGCGGCAGTACGTGTGGAGAGTGAGCAGAGCGAGTTCTTTGACCTGAATGTTGGTTTGAAACAGGGGTGTGTGATGTCCCCGTGGTTGTTTACTGTATATATAGATGGAGTCATGAAAGAAATACTATCAAGAGCAGTGGATGTTGGTGTATCGCTGAAAAGGGAGGGAATTGAGTGGAAGCTACCTATACTGCTGTTTGCGGATGATACAGTTCTGATGAGTGATAATGAATGGGAGTTGCAGGGTCTGGTAAATGAGTTTGGAACAGTGTGCGAAAAACAGAATTTGAAGGTAAATGCGGGGAAGAGCAAGGTTATGGTCTTCGAAAGGGGTGAAGTCACAGAGTGTGAGGTGAAGCTGAATAGTCAGGCTATGGAGATCGTCAACTCTTTTAAGTATCTGGGCGTGTGTTGAGTAAAGATGGGACTATGGATGAAGAAATGCGTGAGAGGGTACAACAGGGGAAGAGGGTTGTAGGAACGCTAAAAGCAGTAACAAGAAATAGGGTGGTCAGTATGGAAGTGAAGAAGTCCTTGCATGACAGTGTGGTAATCCCGACACTGACTTACGGAAGCGAAGCATGGACGTTGGTGGAGAGACTCAGACCAAGAGTGAGAGCAGTGGAAATGAATTACTTAAGAAATGCGTGCGGAGTTACATGGAGGGATAGACAGACTAATGAGGAAGTAAGAAGGAGGTGTGGTGTGGAGGTAGATGTGCTGGAAAGTGTGAAAAGGAACAACTTGAGATGGTTCGGCCATATGGAACGTATGGAAAGCGAGAGACTGACTAAGAGGGTGTACGAGAGCGAGGTGGAGGGACAGAGAGGGAGAGGTAGACCGAATAAGAGGTGGAAGGATGGATTGAGGAAGTACATGAACGAAGGCGGTGCTGGTTGGGGGGAGGGGCGTCGACTGACTGGGGACAGGTGCATGGGGGCGGTTCGTTCGTGGCCACCCCTTCGGGGACCACGGCGTCAGGCAATAGATAGATAGATAGATGAATAGTTTACTTTTGGTGGTGTTAGTCACTATAAACTATGATGAATAATGTATTTCACATAATTCGTCCAAAAGTATGGATACTATCGGCTAAAGCACATAAACTTCAATATTGTTTTAGTGTGTAGAATTCAAGTAGGTTAATTAAAATTAGGCTGTAATGTGGATAATAGAGTAGTGTTTGTGAGGCTGAGGCTACTGTAATATAGTGAGGTGTTTCGTGCCGCACTAATAACTCGAGATTAATTAACATAATCCAGAAGCTTTGTGGGCGTTTTGGTGTGATAATGATAATGTAAGCACGTTCTAAATCAAGAACCTGAATGTTTTTGCTAGCGTGGATAATTATAACTTTATATATATTCATTATAGTGTGTATACACATTTTAGCACGCAATATTGTCCTACATAAAGTATGAAGATAATACCACTGCTTACATATAGCCTACATTAAAAACAAGGTTAGAGAAACCTAAGAACAAAAGAAGAGTTTCAGAGGAGTGAGGGAAAGAAGTAATAATAGTAGTGAAAAGTTTGATCATATATCTTCACTGAGGCTCAGTATCCTCACCTGGGGAAAGAGGGTGGAGAGGGAAAGGGGATGAAATGATATCGAACGCTTGCATCTGTTCAAACAATCGCCATTTATATATTTGATAATTATATACACACTTTGGCTCTCTAATACATAAACTGAACTATCCAACTCTAGCTCTTCCCAAGCTTTCTGGCATCTAGCCAAAAACCTCTCCAACAATTTCTCTTCCTCGTCTTTCCCTCTCCTTTTCCACTCTGATGGCACAACCATCACTTCTTCCTCTGACAAAGCTAAACTCTTCGCTCAAACTTTTGCTAGAAACTCCACCTTGGATGATTCCGGTGCTATTCCTCCCTCTCCACCCTCCTCTCTCTTACTTATGCCTAATATCCTAATCTCTAAAGATGTACTTTCTACCCTCTTTGGGCGTAATACTAATAAGGCATACGGTCCGGACGGTGTTCCTCCTGTTGTTCTCAAAAACTGTGCTTCCGTGCTGACTCCCTGCCTAGGCAAACTCTTTCGTCTCTGTCTATCCTCTAACGTCTTCCCTTCATGCTGGAAATTTGCTCACATTCAACCTGTCCCAAAGAAGGGTGACCGCTCTCAACCCTCCAACTATCGTCCAATTGCTCTCATCTCTTGTCTTTCTAAAGTTTTTGAAACTATTCTTGCTTCCAAATTTCTTAAGCATTTCTCTTCTCATAATCTGCTCTCAGATCGCCAGTATGGCTTCCTTAAGGGTCGCTCTACTGTTGATCTTCTTTCATATCTTACTAACTCTTGGTCATCCTCCTTTCGGGAATTCGGTGAGACTTTTTCTATTGCACTAGACATATCGAAAGTCTTCGATAGAGTCTGGCACAAATTTTTAATTCCTTCGGTTTCTATCCCTCCATCTGTGCCTTTGTCTCTAATTTCCTTTCCGGCCGTTCCATAGCCGCGGTTGTGGACGGCCATTGTTCACTTCCTCACCCTATAAACTCCGGTGTTCCACAGGGCTCTGTCCTATATCCTATTCTCTTTCTAATTTTTATAAATGATCTCAACTGTACCTTAATTCCCATTCATTCATACGCAGACGACTCAACCTTACACTACTCCATTAGTTTTTCAGAACGCCCCAGCCAGCAATCCCTCAACGACAAACGTAATGAAGCCATAGAACTCTTAAATTCTGATCTAAATACTATCTCCAATTGGGGCAGAGAAAACCTTGTTACCTTTAATGCTTCCAAAACCCAATTTCTCCATCTATCTACCCGTAAGGAACTCCCAGCGGACTATCCCTTATTCTTCACCAATACAAAAATCAATCCTTCATCTTCTCTCAATATTCTTGGTGTCTCTTTTTCTTCTGCTCTCAGTTGGAAGGACCATATTACCAGTCTTGCTAAGTCAGCCTCCCAGAAGCTGGGTGTGCTCAACCGCCTTTGGGGGTTCTTTTCCCCTGCACAGCTTCTTGCTCTGTATAGGGGCATTGTGGCGTTCTTGTATTGAGTATTGTTCACATGTGTGGGGAGGTTCCTCTCACACCGCTCTCCTAGACAAAGTTGAAAGGAAGATCTTTCGTATCATTAACTCCCGTCCACTCACCAACTCTCTGCAATCTCTCTCTCTCCGCCGCAATGTTGCATATCTCTCGCTATTCTATCGCTACTATAATAATCAGTGTTCCTTAGAGCTTTCCCAGTGTATACCACCTCCTTTACGTAGGGCACGTGGTACCCGTCTTGCAACTCAATCCCATCCCTACTCTGTGCAACTCTCCAACCCAAGAGTGAAACGTTACTCTCAAACTTTCTTCTATTCAACAGCTGAGCTCTGGAACTCTCTCCCAGAATCAGTCTTTCCCTCTTCCTATGACTTAAATTGCTTCAAACTCCGTGTGTCCAGGCATTTTGGCTCGAACGTCCCTTGATTTTGGCCCTGTCACTCATTCAACTATGGGGGAGGCATTTGCTATAGGCAGTTCTGCCTTTTGCCTCCCTCAATCACATAGAAAAAAAAACAAAAAAAAAACACATTCTCTCTCTCACACACACACACTCTCTCTCTCTATTTCGGTCACACACACGTCAGTGACGAGGAAGGTGCCTCAGAGGTTTTGCTAGCTGAGGGACTGCAGGATAAAGATATCAGCAACATAAGTTTGCATGTCTGTCTGCGTACATTAATGCTTGTGTATGTATGGGCCGAGCGTACTAACCAATGAACCACCAAACTACCTGAAGTATATACAGTACACAGTGAATTTACCTGCATAAACTTAGCACAAATATAAAGACAAATCATAGTTAGCACTTTATAATTTTGAAAGTAGAGTATCACAATTATTCACAACATGCTCTTTATTTGTTCTTACCCTGTGACTGCAACCTGTTCTCTTTGTATTTCACCCTCCCTTTATTAGCTCACTAGAGCCTTTGGTGTGACAGTATATTGGCATCTCCATTACACTGCCCGATGCCTCCCCTACTTCTTCCCCTCAGTTCACCGCTGTTTGGTCGTCTCCATGTCACTCTAAATTGCACAAACTACCCTCCCGACTCGCTCAATTCTGTAGGCTTTTATTAACATTGGTCGAACATAGGAACAAAGTTGTAATAAGCTTGTGAAGTAAGAGGTGTGACGGGAAGAAAAGAAACGCACACTTATGCTGGGGTCACACATTCACGTATATCGCTCCCGTATGCTCACGTCAGGCGTGATCGCCAATTTTGTGTAATGACGGGCGTAGTCCGGCCGTGTACGCCCGTTTAGAGGAAGACTATTGCACTACCCGACATACGTACCGTAACGGGGCAAGTGTTACGTCAGACGTAATGCAGTCGTATGGAGCTACGTACGTCCTTGCGACTTGCGTAAGCATGTCCCCGTTAGTCCGCCTGGGCTGCCCGATTTGCGTACCACAGGCCACGCCCATGGCCACGCCCCCACAAAACCTACGTAGCTGAGGACGTACGTCGTGTGAGTTTGTAGGCATTACGTGGACCGTGTCCGGACAATCGTAGGGACACCCCGTCTGTCCAAACACATACAAAGACAGTCTTTGTCAACCACGTATGTCTTGGTTGGAATCTGGGAACTATAAAAGGGCATGGCTGGCCACAACGTTCCCATTCCCACTCCTGACTCGGCACCATGAAGAACATCACAGAATACATCCTGGAGGAGTTCAAGATGGTGAACTCCCTAATCAAACCGGAGAACAGGCATAACACCCGGCTCATGCAATGGATCATTTCCTACATAGAAATGTTGGAACTGTGGAAGGGTTTGAAAACATAAGAAATATCAACGTACCTCAGGCATACCAAGTGACCGGGGCTTCTTCTGACGGACGATGTGTGGCTTCATGAAGTGGAATATGCTGAGGATCCACCTCTCCCTCTCAGTCAGTCGTTTGGCCCCATCACCACTCTTTAACTTGCTGAGCCGGCCGAACCTGGAGCGAAGAGATCCCCACCAGGTCTTCAACTCGAAGGCGGTCATTGGTGGGTCCATGCTCGAAGCCTTCTCCGACCATACAGAATCTATATGTTCCTTATTCTTGTGCCGGGGGTCCCCCTTGTCAATAATGAAAGGCGCATCCAGCTCAATCCACTCAGCCAGCATCCTCTCCGTCTCCTCCGTCAGTATCACGTTGGTCTTCTTCCTGCGGCGTTTCTTTGGTGGAGCAGGGCTGTTGGGAAGTGCAGGTTCTACTTCTTCCTCCTCTTCTTCCTCGTCACTCTCATCATCAATTTCAACCTCGATCTCTCCACTATCGGGGCCGAGGTCGAGAACAATTTCACCTTCAGGCGTCGAGGGGCCAGGCTGAGAAGGGTCAGAGTTGGAGGGGCCGGGCTGAGAGGGGGCAACAGGTGAAGTGTCTTCAGACGTCGAGGTGGCAGGGGAAGCCTTCCTGACCTTCTTCACTCCTTTCTTCTGCATGGTACAAGGCAGGGCAGGGTGCAGAGGGTGACAAGCAGGGCAGGGCAGGGTGCAAAGGGTGGCAAGCAGGGCAGGGGGGCAGGGTGAAGAGGGTGTCAGGCAGGTGGCAGGGTTGTTGTTTGCTGCTCCGGTTTGGTGAGAGGTATGACGGGAGTGTCCCCCGCTGCTGCTTATATACCCCCTCGTACAGCGGTGCCGCGTCTTCCCGCCAACACGTAGTGTGGCGGTGTTGCCAGATGCGGCAGGACTTACTTTAACTTTCACGTTTTACGTGAGCATTGTACGATTGGCGGACGAAACTTACGTTTTACCTGCCTAGCTGCTACGTTTTACGTGTCTGCACCCGTAATACGTAGCAGGTAGACAGGTAAAACGTATGCATTCCCAACTTTTTACATACGTGAGCACGAGCCCCGTATCCGATTCGCAATCCAAAGGATACCGGGCAACCTCGCCCGCACCAACCACCTACAAGACCAGCGTGGCTACACCCGCCATGCGTACCAACCCCCACGACTAGACACAATTTCATTGAAGTTTTGCGTACTAAGCCATTACGTTTTACGTATTCGGTTGCCAACTACCAATAAACCTTCGTACGGGAGCATACGGGAGCATATACGTGAATGTGTGACCCCAGCATTACAGAGCATGATACACATTCCTTTAGTGGTTCACTAAAAATAAAACAATAGATATAACAAGATATTAATAAATATATAAATCAAGTAGGTGAGGTCCTTAAGGGAAGAATACTGTAATTATACAAAAATATATATCAATACAAATAAATAAATAATTAAAGTAGGTGAGGTCCTTAAGGGAGGAAAAATATCAGTGGACTGACAAAAAGTAATGTTTTTTTAATTGTGTTTTTATGTATTTTAAACACATAACTTTTCCTCCACCTTGATTATATTAATCCCAAATTAAATTAACCTAGTTTAACTTAACCCATTTGTGTGAGATGGTGAAGGTTAAGTAATTCATATTGCATTAATACACACCTAAAGCACATGTATAAATGTTTTGATCATTGAAAGGCCACTTATAAATAAATACCGATTAGAAAATAATTAATTGCTATATTTAATCAACGAACGTGCAATACGTAATGCAACCAGAGAGGTAATAAGTAGAATGGACGAAGATGAAAACTAATGTAATCAATGACATTATGATAAAAAGTGAGACTGTTGCACCAAAGGGCCTAAGGGGAAAACATAAAGGCCACCCGGAACAAAACTATAATGAAAGGAGAGTGGGTTAGAAAGACACGAGAAAGGTTGTAATATTCCATTACAGGGGTGGCCGAACAAAAGACAGAGAAACAGTGTGTATGTATGTGTGGGTCAGTAGGTTGGTGGGTTGGCGTAAATTATTATTTTTTTTTTTTTTTTTTTTTTTGTGTGAATGAGGGAGACAAAATATATAACTGCCTGCAGCGAGTGCCTCTCCCAGATTTGAAAGAGTGACAGGGCCAAAATCAAGGGACGGTCGAGCTAAAATGCCTGGACACACAGAGTTTGAAGCAATTTAAGTCATATGAAGAGGAAAAGACTGATTCTGGGAGAGAGTTCCAAAGCTCAGCAGTTGAATAGAAGAAAGTCTGAGAATAGCGTTTCACTCTTGGGTTGGAGGTGTTGCACAGAGTAGGGGTGGAATTGTGTAGCAAGGCGAGTACTACGTACGCCACGTAGAGGAGGTGGTATACTCTGGGAAAGCTCCGAGGAACACTGATTATTGTAGTAGCGATAGAATAGCGAGAGAGATGCAAAATTGCGGCGAAGAGAGAGAGATTGCAGACAGTTGGTGAGTGGACGGGAGTTAATGATACGAAAGGCTTTCCTTTCTACTTTGTCTAGGAGTGCAGTGTGAGAGGATCCTCCCCACACATGTGAACAATACTCAATACAAGGACGCACTGTGCCCCTGTACAGAGCAAGAAGCTGCGCAGGGGTAAAGAACCCCTTGAGGCGGTTGAGCACACCCAGCTTCTGGGAGGCTGCCTTAGCGAGACTGGTAATATGGTCTTTCCAAGTGAGAGCAGAAGAAAAAGAGACACCGAGGACATTTAGAGAAGATGAAGGGTTGATTTTTGTATTGTTGAAGAATAAGGGATAGTCCTCTGGAGGTTCCTGATGGGTAGTAAGATGGATAAATGAGTTTTGGAAGCATTAAATGTAACAAGAGTTTCTCTAGCCCAATTGGAAATAGTAGCTAGATCAGAAGATAAGTATTTTATGGCTTCATTATGTTTGCTTTTGAGGGACTGCTGGCTGGGGGTGTTCTGGAAAACTAATTGAGTGGTGTAAGGTAGAGTCGTCTGCATATGAATGGATGGGACTGGATGTACATTTGAGAAGATCATTTATGAAAATTAGAAAGATAATAGGAGATAGGACAGAACCCTGAGGAACACCGGAGTTGATAGGATGAGGAAATGAGCGATGGCCGTCCACAACCGCAGCTATTGAACGGCCGGAAAGGAAATTAGAGATAAAGGAACAGATGGAGGGACAGAAACCGAAGGAGGTCAGTTTGGAAATTAAAGACTTGTGCCAGACTCTATCGAAGGCCTTCGATATGTCCAGTGCAACAGAAAAAGTCTCACCGAAGTCCCGAAAGTTAGATGACCAAGAGTTAGTAAGATATGAAAGAAGATCACCAGTAGAGCGACCCTTAACCCGTACTGTACCGTAGGATAAAGTAATAAAAGTTCCCAGCAGTCCCAAGCAATGTTGCCAAAATGGCAGGAGAGACCACCTTTCCACCTCCAGAGATGAGGCAACGCTGGCCCTCCCATCCTTCAGTGGGTCTCATATAAGCTGAGAAGTGTTGCCATAATGGGAGCAGTGCTCAAGCGGTCGTGGTAACTGGTACAGCCTTGTACAGGCAGTTACAAGGAAAGTACATTACTGACGACTATATCCGTCGCTGGGACTAGGGAGTTACTTATCTACTGACGACTATAGTCGTCTGTGGGATTGGAGGAGTTAAAGAAGCCATACTGGCGATCTGAGAGCAGTTTATGAGAAGAAAAATGCTGAGAAATTTGGAAACAAGAATAGTTTAAAAACTTTAGAGATACAAGAGATGAGAGCAATTGGACGATAGTTGGAGGGTTGAGAGTGGTCACCCTTCTTTGGGAGAGGTTGAATGAGAGCAAACTTCCAGCAAGAAGGAAAGACGTTAGAGGAGAGACAGAGACGAAAGAGTTTGCCTAGGCAGGGGGTCAGCATGGAAGCACAGTTTTTAAGTACAACAGGAGGAACACCGTCCGGACCATACGCCTTCTTAGTATTAAGCCCAGAGAGGGTAGAAAGTACATCTTTAGAAGAGATTAGGATATTAGGCATAAGTAGGAGAGAGGGGGTGGAGAGGGAGGAATAGCACCGGAATCATCCAAGGTAGAGTTTCTAGCAAAAGTTTGAGCTTTGTCAGAGGAAGAAGTGATGGTTGTGCCATCAGAGTGGAAAAGGGAGGGAAAGACGAGGAAGAAAAGGTGTTGAAGAGGTTTTTGGCTAGATGCCAGAAAGCTTGGAAGGAGCTAGAGTTTAGAGTTGGATAGTTCAGTGCATTTATTATTGATGAAAGAGTGCTTGGCTAGTCGAAGAACAGATTTGGCTTGATTCCGGGCAGAAACATAGGAAGAATGAGATTCTTGAGTTTTAAGGCGTCGGTACAGTTTGAATGCTTCCTCCTTGCTGTGGACAGCAGTAGAGCAAGTGTGAGTAAACCAAGATTTTTTTGCATTAGACTGAGAGAAAGAAAATGGAATGTACGCTTCCATGCCCAAGAGGATTACCTCGGTAATACGTTCAGCACTCTCCGAGGGTCCTCGGCTAAGGAAGCAGAAGTCATTTCATGGGAAATCAAAGAAGTACTGCCGGATAGCCTCCCAGTCGGCAGAGCCAAAGTGCCACAAGCGCCGACGGCTGGGAGGATCGGATTGCCTTACTGAAGAGATAGGACAGGTGATGGAGATAAGATTATGGTCGGAGGAGCCCAAAGGAGAGAAACGATTGACAGTATAAGAAGAAGGGTTAGAAGTCAGAAATAAGAATGTTGGGCCGATCTCCGAAGCGATCCGGGATACGAGTGGGTTGCTGGACCAGCTGCTCTAGGTCACAAAACATCTATATACTCAGGCGCAATCCCATTTTTTTTTTTTTTTACTGTGTTTCATGTAGTATATACATTCTATTTATTAGTATATTTATATTAGTATATTATTAGAATATAGTGGCGAGATATTTTATAATAGGTTTCCTTTCTATTTTAGTTATCTATTACTCTGTTGTGTGTGTGTTAGCGGTCAGCATTAATGTATAACATAAATTATATTAACTCCTCATACTCATCTTCGACGCCTTGTTAGTACGTGCACAACCTGCAGTGGCGCGAGTTTCGCGTATATGATTTTAGCTCTTATTTGGCACAAGACTTTCTGTGGATAATATCTAACAGCACACAAAATTTCAGCTCAGTATTTGAAATAATACGAGGACAATTTAAAAGTGTCGTATTCACCTAACACTTCTGATCGCCAACAAAAGAGAGAGAGAGAGAGAGATAGAGTCAGGCATCAAAGAAGAAGAGTGAAATAGTACAGGGCAGCTAAACACGCGATAGTATGAGGTGAAATATCATCTTGTAAATAGGGAGAAGGAAGGAACGAAGACGGCAGAAGAAGAAGAAGAGAGGGAGAGAGAGACAGAGAGAGAGAGAGAGAGAGAGAGAGAGAGAGAGAGAGAGAGAGAGAGAGAGAGAGAGAGAGAGAGAGAGAATCAGGCAACAAAGAAGAAGAGTGAAATAGTACAGGGCAGCTAAAAACGCGATAGTATGAGGTGAAATATCATCTTGTAAATAGGGAGAAGGAAGGAACGAAGACGGCAGAAGAAGGGAGAATTAATCCCTTCTGTACAGGGGACGTCCTTTTCGTTATAATCTGACAACTATTAGACGACTTTAATCGGCTTAGGAAGGAGGTCTACCCATGAAAGGCTACAAACTTTCTCCATTAATCCTTTTAGCTACCAGATATCTTCTCTAAGCTTCATAAAATCGTCTAAATGTAGCTGAAATCAAACCAAAAATACGTCGCCGGTACAGAAGGGGTTAAAAAAACTAATTTCTCCTCTCAACCGTTATTAAATATAGTATCTAAATCTCCTCTCAACCATTATTAAATATAGTATCTAAATCTCCTCTCAACCATTATTAAATATAGTATCTAAATCTCCTCTCAACCATTATTAAATAATATTATCTAAATCTCCTCTCAACCATTATTAAATATAGTATCTAAATCTCCTCTCAACCATTATTAAATATAGTATCTAAATCTTACACCAAGATGCAATCGAAAACCTTATACCACACGAAAAAAAAAAAAAAAAAAATATATATATATATATAAATAAACAAAGTCATAAAATGTGTGTGAGAGGGTAGTGGGCATTCTCTGGACCCCCATCTCCTTCATGTATATAAATAAACACAAATAAAAATATCTCATTAAGGGGACACCGACTGTTTTTGTTGGCCTATAAATTCATTCATTCATAATTTCTAATTTTCCTCGCTAGACATCCCTCAAACTTAGAAACACATCCCCTAGACCCCCCCCCCCCCCCCTCAAGATAAATTTGTAAATTTTTCGGTAGAAAAATGTCCCGGCCGAAGGCCGATTCCTCTTACAATTACGGTTGCTATCGCTCGCCAGGAAAAAAATCGACACCTAAATGGCACGATAGGTCTTAAAATTTATAACGAAATGGGACGAAAGGTCTTAAAATCGCCAAACAAATGTTCTGAACGTCTACAAATCTAAAAAATAATGGGATTAAACACGAGAGAGAAAGGGGACCAGAAAAACGACGGTCTCCCCTTAAGCTGTCACTTCACATCCCAATCTTTTGTTGCGAGGGGCACTACACACGTCTTTTATTTTCTGTCTGGATTCTCTCTCGTGTCACAGTCAATGGAACTCTCGGTAACAACCTCCCATTCTTCCACACGACTTGTTTTCCCTCGGCTCAGTTATCCAGGTCTCACTCTCCCGACACGTAGAATTATCCTCACGCGACACAGCTCCGAGGGAAATAGGGAGTAAAATGCGGTACAAAAGAATTCCATGCAGCTTTTAAGGGGGTTCACCGGCTTTTTCTATCGTGCTCTCCTTTTCTCTCTTTTCCTGGCTTGTATCCATTCGGCCCCATTCAGCCAACTGTTTTAAGACGTTTATTCCCATCCAGGTGTCGATTTCTTCCTGGCGAGCGATAGCGAGCCAGCATTGTATGGAGAAATCCGGCTTCGCCGGAGAAATTTTTCTATCGAAAAATGTACAAATTTAGCTTGCTGTCAAAAACAAATATATATATATATATATGCTGGCTCGCTACTGCTCGCCAGGAAAATATTGACACCTGGATGGGGGTAAACGTCTTAAAACAGTAGGCTGAATGGGGCCGAATGGATACAAGCCAAAGAGGGAGAGAGAGAGAAAGAGAAAACAAGCGAGGTGGGCTCCCTTAATTGACACATAGAATTATCCTCATGCGACACAGCTCCGAGGGAAATAGGTAGTAAAATGCGGTACAAAAGAATCACATGCAGCTTTTAATTGACACATAGAATTACCCTCACGAAACACAGCTGCAAGTGAAATACTCTATGTAGTAAAATGTACAAAAGAATCGCATGCAGATTGTTTTGTATTCATTGAAACATTGAATTATTTTCATGGGGCACACTTTCGATTGAAATATGTGGTAAAATGTGGTAGAACAGAATGATGCAGCTTGTAATTGACACACAGTACTATTCTCATCCAACACACCATGGATTGATATATGTAGTATGATACTTTACTAAAGAATCACATGCAGCTTTTATTCTATAGAGAGGCCTGTTCCAACTAAACTATAGTATGTTTAGTTGTTTGTTCACACACAGTATCTTATCATAAAGCTCTCAACATAAATGTAATTATAGTGGCTACTAATTTGTATATAATGAATAAAAGATTAAAGATTAAAGATGTATTTAACTCTACGACCCCTTTCGGGGTAAGAGAGTACTATTCACCAGTAATACACAACATTATAAGGGTAGTTGTTACAAACATAAAAGTAAACATACAGATAACACCTAATAATAGTGTGTTTAATTTTACCTCTAATCATAATCGCTCCTTATTATTATGAATACAGACACGGTCGGATTATATTTCTCAGATGCATAAGCGATGCAGTAACAGTGCTTTGAGATTAATATATCGATATAAAAAAATAAACGATTAAGTGGGCTGGAATGGATTTGGGGGGCTTTGGAGATGAGAGAAGGTGGGAAGGACAGGTTAGATGTAGCAGTAGTCTGTGGGAGGGGGGGGGGGGGTGCATAGACATGGGCATTGGGCAAAGGACCAGATGATTATTGACATTATTATTTTAGAAAACTTAGCTAGGTTTGACAGTTGTTTAACGCTTGTATGTGTCTGTCTCGAGTCGGCCACACCCATAAAACCAAAACAAAATAGAAACAAAATAAAAAATAGGAAAACTGGGGAAGGTGCCAGAGTATATTATACATACATACATTGCTAGGTCCAGAAACAAAAAAACTCCTTAACCCTTCATTGCCTGCTCTCCTGCTGTTTGACCTGTTTGATTACCAGTATTCATATTGTATCCTATGGACTTCTGTTTTACAGGTTCATATTTAAGATTATGTCTTTCGGATAACCTTTTTGCGCTCACACACACACACACACACACACACACACACACGCACACTCACTCTCTCTCTCTCTCTCACTTTTTTTAGCCACTTTGCTCTACCCATGTTAGATAAACTCCTGATTATACAACCCGTCTCTTTCAGAACCTCGACCTGATCCCAACTATCGGTTATCAATATTGGGGTTGCTTCCTATCCTGCCTGGCGCCTCAACCCTCAGACAGTTATTCGTAAACTGTGCTTTTGGTAGATGAATGTTATCTTGAACTTTCTTACATGGAAGATTCTATATGATACATTCATTTCAGAATAACGATTTTTTTTAGAGGAAAATGTATTGCTGAAATAATGTCACAATTATGTTGTCCATATAATAAATATAATTAGTGTAACAAAGCATGTTTTACAATTTGTTAGTAAAATTGTTAGCATATTTTGTAAGCGTAACTTTAAAGCCAATGTGCCTTGGAAAAATATAACCTATATAAAGTGTGTGTGTGTTTAGTATAGGCGTCTATTGTCCATCTTTGAGTATTGCGTTCATCTTACTACCTCCACCATTCCTTCCTTCCCTCCTCCACCCCTTCTCTTTACTTCCATCTCCCCTGGTGACCTGCATTGTGACCAGGAATAGTAAGTGAGATATTAAGGGGAGATAGGCTGTTCTTTGGTCTATTAAATAGTGTATTCCTTTATTTCTTAGTTCCCTCGCTAGATCTCCATCAAGCTTAGAAGAACACCCTCTGGACCACCCCTTGAAGATACATTTGTACATTTTTCGGTAGAAAAATTTCCCGCCCGAAGGCCGGTTCCTCAAAAAATATCAGGCTCGCTATCACTCGCCAGGACAAGAATCGACACCTAAATGGCACGGAAGATCTTAAAATCGACAACGAAATGGGGCGAAAGGTTTTAAAATCGCCAAACTAATGGACGGAACAAATAGGGCTTAACACGAGGGAGAAGGGGTGTCAGAAAACGGCCCATTTCCCCTTAAATAATTTTGTACTCAATCTGCTCCAACATGGAAAGCGAATAAAGACAGCACGACAATCTTACCTTCATCATGCCGAATGCAACATAGCCAACACACATCAACACAACACGTCCATAACTGTAACTATCGATATTCACTCGTGTTGCAATATCACCTTCATCATGCCCAATTCAACATACCCAAGACACATCAACACAACACATCCATAACTGTAACTATCGATATTCCCTCGTGTTGCAATATCACCTTCATCATGCCCAATGCAACATAGCCGACACACATCAACATAACACGTCCATAACTGTAATTTCTTGCAAAGCTGACACCTTGGCTAAAGGTCAATTATAGTCCGACTGCAACTCAATCAAGGTAAAAGATTTTGGGGTCCTGCAATACGATATATTGCCTTCAAATTTACAAAAAAACATCATGTAGTATTCAACAACGATAATAATAATAATAATAATAATAATATTTATTCAGTCAGCAATTTACAGAGTTGGTACCACATAGTTTGTTACAAATATGACATGTACCAGCCTTGCATAATTCCAACTAAGGATAGCCCAATAAGGCCGGTAGGCGTATTTCCATTGGGGTCCTTGTGGGATTAGGTTAGCTGTGGAAAAGGGGAGGATAAAGAAATAGAGACTTTAGAGAAAGTATTTCTAGGGGGTTATTTTAAGATACCTTACATCCTATAGTAAATATCAGTAATCCGTAATCAGTAATCATTTCAGTTTGGTTTGTCTATCTCTTATGTCGTATTTAGTAGTAGACATAAGCTTGGTGCTCCCTTCTCGCAGCTGTCCGGTTCAGGTGTTCCTTCAGGCTACGTCTGAAGGAATACAGTGTTCTCTTTTCACGGACTGACTGGGGTAGGTCGTTCCAGTCTTTGATGGCAGTGAAGAAGAATGTTTGCTTACCCTGTCCTTGGATTCTTGGGACCTTAAAATTAAACATCATGTTTCTTGTATTATGTCCACTCCTCTCATTTGCTTTAACAAAATCATTCTGTAGATACTCTGGAGCTCTGTCATAGAAAATTTTGAAGGCATTAGTTAGCCTGATTTGTTTGGCCCTGTCAGAGACATTGAGCATACCTAGTGACTGAAGTTGTTCCTGGCCAACATGTGATCTGGGTCCTAGTTTCAGCATGAACCTAACCATTTTATTTTGAGTGACCTGAAGTTTGTGCTGTGCTGATTTAGATGATGCAGAGTACCAGGATGACACAGAATAGTCAAAATGACATTGAACAAGCGCTTGGCAGAGGGTCTTTTTGGTCGCCGCGGGCAAGCATCCCACCTGTCTATACAGGTATTTTATACGTGCTCTACACTTACTCAGGATAGATTCCAAAATTGTTTCACCTGACAAACTCGCGTCCAGTTTCAGTCCGAGATATTTAACTTGTGACACTGTTGTTATAGGAATATCATTACAGTTGACCGAGAAGCCCACAATGTCTTTCAGTTTGCGTTTTGTTCCACATAAGATGGCTTCCGTCTTGCCCAGGTGAAGAGATAGTCTATTGTCCACTAGCCATTCACTACATGATGCTAGTTCTTTGGAAAGTGAAGCGGCAATACTTATTGGGTCTTTTCCTGAAACCAGAAGCACGCTGTCGTCTGCATACAGTAATAATTTACATGAGACGCTCAGTTCCATGTCGTTCACATAACAGAGAAAGAGTAAGGGACCAAGGATGCTTCCCTGCGGGACCCCACAGTTAATTGGCATCGGATCAGATATATTATCATAAATTTTGACTCTTTGGGTTCTACCACTAAGATAAGATTTAAACCAGTTCACAGACCCTATGCCCATAGCTTGTAGTTTATTACATAGGATATCATGGTCTACTGTGTCAAACGCTTTTTGTAGATCAAGAAGAACCATACCGGTGTAGTTACCTTTAGACATTTCTTTACGAATGTGATCCGTTAAGTGGATGAGACAGGAGTCTGTCGAGTACATGCATCTGAAACTTGATTGAAACTTATAGAATAGATCATTTTGTTTGAGGTAGTGTTCAATTTGGGTGTATACCGCTCTTTCAAGGTTTTAGATACAATACATAATATGCTAACTGGTCTGTAGTTGCCAACTTCTAGTTTATTTCCTTTCTTGAATAGAGGGGTTACAATAGCTTCCTTCAGTTCAGCAGGTACTGTGTTGGTGTTAATTGACAAGTTGATGATGTGGGTTAGGGGGCCTGCTATACCAATGGCTCCATCTCGTAGAAATTTGGCAGGAATTTTGTCTGGTCCTGTGCTCTTATGTACATTTAGGTTAGACAGCTCGTCAAAAGTGTATTTTGGTGTAACATTTTGCAATCTAAATGTGTTCGGGTGTATGTCTTTATCTCTGTAGAAATTACGGAAGGTGGCCATTGTTGTCGTGAATTTATTGAGAGGTTGAGGTAGGTTCTGTGCAAGTGTGTTTGCTATGGAAGTGAAGAAGGAGTTGAAGTAGGTTGAAATTTTTCGTTTATCGTGGCAAACCTGATCATTAATGGTGAGAGCAATATTAGTGTTAGACGAATCCCTTGTCTTGTTGCTGTAGCCTGTTGATTTTAGGTGCCTCCATAGTTTCTTTGGGTTATTCTGATATTCCTCTGCCTTATTGTGAAAATAATTATTTTTCGCTGATTTCATTTTCCTACTTAGTTTATTCCTGGCCCTGTTGAACTCATGTTTCAGACCTTGATCCTGTCTATGTTTCGCTAGCCTTTTTAACAGATTGTCTCTGTGTTCCAGATGGTGTAGTATGTCATTGTTGATCCATGGGTCTGACCTTGCTTTAATTCGTATGTCTTTCAGAGGAGCTATTTCGTCTAGGATGTTTGTGATGATGGTTCTGAAGCCAACCCATGCGTCATTAACGTTTGTACTTCCAAACACTGGAGACCAGTCTGTATTCCATAAAATGTCCAGAAATGTTTCCTTATTGTAGTTTCTGAGTGACCTTGTTTTGATAATCTTGTGATTCTCTAGGGTAATTTTTGTGGTTTTCCGTGTGCAATATGTGACGAAGTGATCACTTATCCCAGTCTGTATAACCCCTGATTGGGATATTTTGTCCTCTCTGTTACAGTTTATGTGGTCTAATATTGTGGCAGTGTTCTCAGAGATACGTGTGGGGGTTGTGATGAGTTGTTTGTGATTGTGCATTGTCAGTATATGCCTATATTCTCGTACAAGCCTATCATTTCGTTGTTTGTAACACAGGTTAAAATCCCCTAGTATGATGGATTCATTCCGAGGGTCTAGCGATGACAAAGTTCGTTCAAATTTGGTCAAGAATTGTGTGTCGGCTGGTGGCCTATAGCATACCCCAATTGTGATGGGTCTTGTCCTCAGCAGGTGTAGGTCGATCCACAGAGCTTCGTGATTTTCTACATGGAGGTCGGTCCTAGTTGTGTGTGTGAGGTTGTTTTTTACATACAGACATACTCCTCCCCCATGCCTATTGCGATCATTCCTAACCATGTTGAAACCTTGAATGTTTATTTCACCATCGTTTATACTTGAATCCAGCCAGGTTTCTGTGATTGCAATTATTGAAGCTTTGGCCTTATTAGCTAACAAGTTTATTTCTGACAATTTATGGTACATTGATCTGGCGTTAATGTGGATAAGATGGAGCCCTTTGTTGGTGAACACTCTGTATTCATCTTTGATTTTGAATGTGTCCTGGCTGGATTCTGAGTTGTTAATACTTGGATCATTTACATTAATATTCGGTAATGAATGCAAGGCACACTTATTGCAAAGGAATTCCCGTTCATCACTGTTGGTCTTCTTAGAGATGCACTTCATGTGAGCTACCTGTTTACACTTTACACAGTTTTGGATCTTCTGACGTCGTGTTATGAGTGATTCACAAATAAAACAAATGGTTTCGCGATGTTGTACAGCTGAGTTCCTACATTTAACACATTCAACTTTGTTTCTACTGTTAACGTAAGTACATCGGTTATGAACAATTTCATTACAACTGTTGCATTGTAAAAGTGAACTCCTATTGTTGAAACCAATATTACAGACTATACATAGTTTTTTCTTACTGTTTATCATACGACTGGAGGTGTGGTTTGGTCCGCGTCGATCAGCTGTTTGTGCGGGAGAGGGTAGGGGATACTCGCGGTCGGGCTGTGGTTGTTTGCTGTTGTTGTTGTTGTTGTTGTTTTCATTGTCCGTTGATGCTGCTTCCCTGTAGATGTATTTGCGAGTGCTACCTGTTTTTATTGTTGTTCTTGTTGCATGTTGTGCTACTTGGGTCGCCGATATCTGTGGTATTAATGGTAATGCTGTGGGTAATGTAGAGTTGGTGGAGTGGGTAATTGCTAGTTCCCTGCATTTATCGCATTCCATTTCTTTTCTGCTGTTAACATAAGAACATCGATCGTGTGCTGTTTCATTACAAATACTACATTGTGATGTTGGACTCCTTTTGTTGAATCTAATATCGCACACTGTACATAGATTCTTTGTATTGTTCGTCGTACGTCTGGCAGTGTGATGATCAGCCGTGCTACTAGGGTGGGGACTGTCTGTGGCTATGTCTCCCCCTGTGACCCCTCCCTGCCCCACCTGTAATTGCTGTTTGATGATGTTGTCCTTATTCCTGGCTGCTAATGCTGCTAATGCTGCTCCATTGTTGATGTTGTTGCGACTGATGCCTTTCTTCCTAGCTGCTCCAGTTACATGTTGAGCCACCGATAGTGTTGGATTGTGTTGTGGGTTGAATTGGAGCGTGACGGGAGACTGGGTCGCCGACCGTGTTGGGTTGTGTTGTGGGTTGAATTGGAGCGTGACGGGTGGCTGGGGTACCTGCTGGCCCAGTTTGTTATAACGAATTTTACTGCTAGGGACTGTTGAAATGTCGGTGTCTGCCTTACTTGTTTGGTGGTGAGGTTTCTTCAACGTTGAACTAGGGCCGGGGTTGGTCTCTACATCTCCGCAGCTAATTAGAGTGTAGCACAATAGGTGTTGTAGCGAGGTTGTGCCAGAGTGTTTGCCCAGTCGCGGCATCTTCCCGATATATGAAATAGACCAGGCAGGAATGGTGACAGAAATTTCACTCGTGTGTGATTTCTGTGTGACGAGGTCCCTCAATACTTGTTTAGGGTTGACCTGGTACACTACCGGTCCCCTCTGCACCTGTATATCAGCATAGCCCCTCTGGATGTTGAGAAGGATGATACATAGAGAGAGGGCTACGCCCGCACCCTTCATCCCTCCCGCCATCTTGGCAATTGCGAACACGAATATGTTTATGTAGTTAATTTATAAACATTCGTATTTAGTTAAATTTGGCATTAACCCATACAGTGATGGTGACATCGTTTTCATTGTATTCTGGCAACTATTATATTAATAAATTCAGCTTAGGAAGGATGTATACCAATGAAAAAGGTTACACACTATCTTAATTAACCCTTTTAGCTACCATATATCCTTCCTAAGCTTCATCAAATCGTCTAAATGTATCTGAAATTAAATATGTAAGACGTCGCCGGTAGAGGAATCTTTAATAATATTTGTCAAAAACTTAAATTTATGGTAACGTATGGCATGGAGTATAATATCACACACACACACACACACACCCACACGACCTCTCTGTGACTCATGACAGGTATATCCAAGAGGTTCCGTTACCACACCTACTCTGTATGTTTGGTGTTTAATTATTCTCTCTCTCTCTCTCTCTATTTTTGCACTGAAGGAATTTTCTTGGTACTTGTGAGAAATAAATTGACTACACCGGTATCTGGGGAATGTTGGCAACAACCTTCCGATAGGGTAACCTCACTAGAGTGAACAATTTCCTACCAGAACGCGGTGATTGTATATATTGTAGAGATTAATTAATGTTAGGTAATTTAGTACTGTATAAGATTACCTTGATCAAGTTAATTTAGTTATAAAACCTTGTAGAAATAAGTTTAGAAGAACTGTAAAGAGGATCAGTTTAAATATTCCCGCGACCGCATACGCGATCCACCGTTTGCTTTAGGGTCGTTAATATCTTGATATTATGTTCACTAAATCGTTGTGAAACGATGTTCACCTTTATAATTATATAATTTAAATGCTGATAATTATTTATATGATTTCGTGAAGAGGGAATGAACCCTTGGTAACGAATTAATATATAGTTTATTTAAGAGTCGGAAATTGAAGTTCCGATCAGACGCTAGTAAACATCTGAACGGTAGAGACGTGTCCCGTGATCTCCTCCACCACAATTCCCACGCCCGGCCGGAGTCCTGACCTATAACCCTTATCTACCGAAGCCGGAATCCTCTGAACTAAACCAGGACCCTAGTTATAGCTAAGTCATTGATATATATGGCCATTTATACAATGTTTAGTTAGGGCATCCTGAGAGATAGGCTACCATAGTTCATACCATAAGGTAGGCGATCTCAGACTTTATTTTTATTTATGTTGATTAATTTAATATTTCGATTGGTGTGGTAAGCGATAACCTTTGGCCATATTATCCCCCACATTTTGGTGCCCCGAGTGAGGATTCCGATCGGTGTGTAGACTAGGGGTTGAGTTAGGGCCAGTTTTCAACAGTTAGGGTGCCTGCTATGCTGCAGCGGCAGGCTAATGTTTAAGGTCGTTTTTGTGGGACATAGATTGATCCCCCGCCGTTATGAGGTCCCTAACTGTGAGGCGATGGCCTTGGGTGAGTGGCATTTCAATTAATAATAAGATAAAATCGCATGGCGTTTAAATCCTGTGGTAGAGGACCAGTAGGAGGGTCTGCAACGTTGCGTTCTCTGGCGTTTGTGAAACTCTGAGCTTGAGCTTCGTTGCAGTCCCTAAATTTCCCCCATATTTTTCTTATTTAGACCATTTTATGTCTGTCTTTAATGTCGCTCGCGTCTGGCAGACTAGGTCGACCAGCTAACTGCTCGGGACGGAGCATATACCAAATTTAATAAATAATAAATTTGTTCCCCCCCCCCCCCCTTTTAGAAAAATGCTACTACCACAGGTACCCACTAATATAACATCTGGGATAAGAAAACTATGATTAACTAAATATTTACAGCTTTAGCTTCATTCTTGTACCTAAATTCTCCCTATTATTTGATAATTTAGGCCATTTTTATGTTTCTGTCCTTTTATGTCACCTGCGTCTAAAAGACCAAGTAGACTAGCTAAATGCTCAGGACGACGGAGCATATAATATGACATTTAATTCAATATAAATATATTCCCTCCCCCTACTAGCGTTCGTTCCCACGTATTAGGTAAATTATATTGTGGACTTAATGTTTTCAACTAATTATTCATCTGAATTTGTAGCAAATAATGGTACGCATATAATGCTAAAGATTAACAGCTAAATTGAGTATGTGTTAGGCTACAATATATCTAAATATAATTTTGATTGTTGAAAATTAGTCTTCAGTATAAACCTTAATAATAGTCCAGAAAATAATTACACATTTTCCAAAATGACTGATACACTCTTGAGAAAATCTATGGTGGGGAAATTAGGCTGGGTAACTAGAGCATTAAATAATTGCCAGGAGGTAAAAAGATGCGACCCCTGTCCAAGGGAGCTGTTAAAATCTCAAATCCCAGATCTTAAAACCCGGTGGGTTAATTATGAAGAGTCTTGCAATAAATTGGAGGACTTTTGCATCAAACAAGAACAATCTGAAAGGTTTGAGGAATTACAGCAAGCCTATGCAAATGCCCGTGAAAATTATTTGGATCAACTAGATGGGTCCGAATCCTTGGCGACAGAGACACTTACCGAAACAGGGAGTAATGGTACCAGTAATGGTACTGCGGCTCCGGGACAACAAAGCTTTAAGTTGCCACCTATAACCTTACCTGAATTTGATGGGCAATCTGATTGGAATACCTTTTGGGACAAATTTAAAGGTTTAGTTCATGACAGGTTAGATATTTCTGCAGCAAATAAATTTACATACTTGTTGGGTCAACTTGAGGGTTTTGCATTGGATTTTATCAAGGAACTTCCCATAACAGATGCCAATTATACAGCAGCTCTAGACGTACTCGAGGAGAATTTTGAAGATACGGAGTTGACTCTACAGCGCCTAGTTTACAAATTGCTGGAGTTATCAGGACCAAAGCATATGTACCAGGATCTTCAGTCATTCCGGATCAGCTTGAATTGTGTTTTGAAATCACTTAGTACCCAGAAAGATCTTGATTCAGCTTCTTGGCTCTTGAACCATATTGTACAACAAAAGCTCTCTCAGAAAACCTGTGATGAATTGTACCACAGGTATAAGAAGAACTACTTCACGTATCAAGAGATAGAAGAGGGTTTAAGAGAACACTTGCAGGTTTCCAAGAAGGATAGCGGTATCAAGGAAGGAGACAACAAGGTTAAATACACAAAAGTGTCTACAACAGGGCCTAAGGAAAAAGCAAAACCGTTCAAGAAGGAAGAGTACAAAGGAAAGGAAATCAAGCAACAACAGATCTAGTGACCCTTCTAGGTTGCTTGTCCTCCAAAACACTGTGGATCAAGTGTCCAAACAGTGGTTTAGAGTGGGTAAGGGAACATTGGAAAGGGAACTACTGCCCTGGAACTAATGTCCGTGGCAGGATTAGGAAGTTAGTAGGGGACAGATGGGTTAGTAACTGAGGGGGGGATAAAATAAAGTTATTCATTTACAAACGCAGTCAGTCGCGGGTTTGATGTGAGATATTTGTCTAGGCGGAGTTTAAATGAATCAACGGTGATGCAGTCTATAACGCTTCGGGGAAGCCCATTCCACAAGTTGACAACTCGATTGAAGAAGAAATTCTTAGATTCGTGTGAGTTAAAAGATTTGCCAATAATTTTGCAACCGTTTCCCCGTGTGTAATTAGCTTGGTCGATAGTGGAGTACTTACTACAGATCATATTGTCGATGCCTTTGATGATTTTGAACACCTGAATTAAGTCACCTCTTAATCTGCACTGGGTTAAAGGAAATAGATTTAATTCTCTAAGACGCTCTTCGTATGGTTTGTTCTTTAGGCTAGGTATCATTTTGGTAACTCTACGTTGAACTCGTTCTAGCTTGTTTATATCTTTTTGGTAATGAGGGCACCAGGATTGAACGCAGTATTCCAGAAGTGGGCGGACTAAGGAATTGTAAAGGGTTAGGATAACTTCTTTGGATTTATGCTCAAATGACTTGCCTATAAAGCCAATTATTTTGTTTGCCTTCTTAACAACTTCTGAACATTGTTGACTCGGTTTTAGGTGACTCGATATTGTTACTCCCAGGTCGGTTTCTCTGATTACATTCTTAAGCTGAGTGCCATTCATCGAATAGTTTGCTTTCTCATTTAGGTATCCGATATGTAGTACTTTAAATTTATCCGCATTGAAACTCATTTGCCAAATTTGGGCCCAACATGACAATTTATCTAGATTGTGTTGCATATCGTCAACTTGTTCTTTTGAGAGTACGCTATTTGCAATTTTTGTATCGTCAGCAAATTTTGAGATTGTACAGGTGAGACCCTCATCTATGTCGTTGATGTAAATTAGAAAGATAATTGGTCCTAGTACCGATCCCTGGGGTACCCTGCTACTTACATTGGTCCATTTAGATGCCTTACCGTTTATGACTACTCTTTGCTTTCTGTCGCTAAGCCAATTTTCTATCCATTTCAACACACCGTCTTGTATTCCATGCGCTTTTAGTTTTAGCAGTAAACGTTTGTGGGGAACTTTGTCAAAGGCCTTTTGAAATTCAAGGTATATAATATCTACAGCTTTACTGTAATCGTAGAGGTTGAGGATATCTTGGAAGAAGTCTAAGAGGTTTGTTAAACAGGAACGTTTTTTACGAAAGCTGTGTGGAGTATCTTTAAGTATGTTATTTTCCTCTAAATGATTTAAGAGTCTGTCTCGTATGACCGTTTCTAGCATTTTACATACAACTGAGGTTAAGCTAATTGGACGATAGTTACTGGGTAGGGATTTGCTGCCTTTTTTGAATATCGGTGTTACGTTGGCTAGCTTCCACTGATCAGGCATAGTTCCAGACTGCAAGGATTTATTGAATAGTAATGTCAGTGGTTTGGAGAGCTCATCCTTAGCTTCCTTTAGAACTCTAGGCGAGATTGTATCAGGTCCAGGCGTTTTATTAACCTTGAGTTTATCTAAACTATTCAATACTTCTCTCTCTGTAACGGTGATATTGCTTAGAACATCCGAATTCTCAATCTGAATCGGCGATGGTGTAGGGATATCACCGAGGTCTTCTGTTGTAAAAACTGATGCAAAGAAGGTATTGAGGGCATTACTCATTTGTACTTCGTCTTTGGTGTACTCTCCATTTTCATCGACTAACGGTCCAACAGTTGAAGTAACTACTTTTTTCTTTCTGATATAACTATAGAATTTTTTCGGGTTTGTTTTACTTTGATTCGCAATATGTAACTCTAAGGTCTTTTTTACTTTGATTAATTAACTTTTTGGCTTTGCGTCGTAGCTCTACAAATTTTACCCGTTCTTCGTCATTTTGTGAGGATTTTAATCTATCCTTAGCAAATTTTTTAGCAAGCAGGCAGTTTGAAATATCTTTATTCCACCATTTGGGCTTATTATTATGGCCTGGACGCCGTATTTTCGATGGTATGCAGTCTTGCACTGCTTTTAGGTAAATGGTTTCGAATAACTTCCAAGATGTATTTATGTCGTTATTGTTAATTAAAAAGCTCCAGTCAGTTTCTTTAAACATAGATCTAAGTTTATGGAAGTTTGCTTTCTTGAAATTAGAGACTTTTTCGATGCTACTATTTGGTTCGTTACTAGTAAACTTTAAAGTGGAAGTTATCGTACGATGGTCGCTGTTACTGAATTCATCACCAACATTCAAATTCTCTATTAATTCTTCTTTTGTTGCAAGTACAATGTCAAGAACGTTATTACCACGGGTCGGTGTTCGAACAAATTGATAAAGCGAACTCTCTTGCAAGTTCGTATACAAGTCATGTCCGGAGTGTGAAGTAAGAGTATCGCCCCACTTGGTCACAGGTAAATTAAAGTCGCCAAAAATTATGGTATCTTGTGAGTTACTTACATCTGCAATTTGTTCGTAAATTTCTTGGTCAGTTTGCACTGATTGAGCTGGAGGTCTGTATATTAATGCAAGTATTATTTTTGTACCTTTATTATTCTTTATTAGCACAAAAGATGCGTCGGCGTTCACAATTTGAGGTTTTGACAAGAGGGTAGGGTTAAGACTTTCTTTGATATAAAGTAAAATGCCACCTCCATTTCGATTTATTCGGCTTTTCTCAAACATTACATAACCGGGAAGTGAATACTCTGCTAAAAAGTCTATCTTCTGTATTGAGCCAAGATTCTCTTATGCCAATCACATCATAATTTTCTGTACACACTAGCTCCTCTAAATCTGAAAATTT
The DNA here is from genome assembly GCA_037953745.1 of Lithodes maja. NCBI lineage: Eukaryota > Metazoa > Arthropoda > Malacostraca > Decapoda > Lithodidae > Lithodes > Lithodes maja. Next base: position 36,986 of record JBAKBP010006982.1, read on the forward strand.
ATTGCGTATGCTACGAGCGTTTGCATAGAAAACCTTTAAATTTGTTATTTTAGAACTCCTGGAATGCTCTTTAATAATATTTTTGGTTCTTGTCGGATCTACATTTATGTTCATGGCTGTCCTCGCTGTCTTCGGTCGTTATCGCTGGTGGTCCTCGGTTGCCTCTGTTTTTTTCTTGGCGTTGGATGATTTATGTCACTGCTGCTTCTTCTCGGATGGCGTTTTTTGATCCATGGCTGCGGACTGCTTCGTGTAGGAGACGACCCATGCGTGCTGAACCCACAGGGTTTAGATGAGTGCCATCCTTGCGGAACAGAGTAGGCTGGTTATAGAAGTTGTCCCAGAGGTTGATGAATTCAACTTCTTCCTTCAGACACAAATATTTTAGTCGGCTATTTGTGCTGAAGGCCTTGTCGTAGAATTTGTCAGGTGCGTCATCTTGGGGAGAATGCCTGAGATGATGATATTCCTTGACTTGTTTTTGTAGTGCTGGATCATCTTGCGATATTTCTCCATCAACTCTTCGGATCTGGTGCGCATGACGTCATTTGAACCAGCATGGATGACAAAAAGGGTATTTTCATTTGCATCCTTTGTGGTATCTTCGAAGGCTTCCACAATGTCGTCCAGCTCCTGGGATGCAAAATCTTTTTCGTTGATTTGGGACTCTGTCGCAGAACTCTTCGACCTGTCCTCGTAGGATGGAATCCCCAATGAGCCTGGTCTCTTCTGGTTCGTCTTCCATCTCTACCAATATCTCAAATCTGTTTGACATTGTGACTGGTAGATGAGACCTTTTCTGCGTTGGCCGTGCACCGTTCCTCACTGGTGTAAATCCGGAAACCTGTGGTGGTGGGACTCTACGTACAGGTCGGGGAGAGGAGTGGTTAGAACGGGGGAGAGGGGTTGGTACTGTTCGTGCTAGCAGGCTTCTTGCACGAGGAGTGGGGGAGAGACTAAGGTGAACAGGGCGGCTGTCCTGGTTTGATGTCGGCTCAGGTTCGTCAGAAGCATCTGCTGCAGTGTCTACTGCAGGTGTTGGATTGTTGGCAGATGACGTTGGGGCGGTGGTGGATGCTGGAGTTGAAACAATTGGAGTTAGTGATACTCCAACGTTGTGTTACAAACTCTTGGAGTGATTCCAGCTTCCTGGTGAAGGCGTTGATCTTGTTGTGGGCTTCATCCAATTTTGCTGTCAAATCCTCTCGTTGCTGGCAGAGTCGGCAGACTTGTGGATCGGCAGGAGCAAACGTGGAAGCACCAAACCTACCGGCGCAGTTCGTACAGGCACGAGGCATGGTGACGATCACTTTCTTCAGATCACTTCACTCACTTAAAAACACTTAACTCACTTTAAAAACACTTCACTCCCTTCAGGTCGCTTCACTTACTTAAATAGGCCTAACCGAAAACAAAAATGTTGAAATACACACAAATAGGTTATCAGCGGTGATAGCCTAACCGAAAATTAAAACAAAACAAAATTAAATTTGAATACGCAGTGATAGCCGAACCGAAAACAATTTTATGTTTATTTAAACAGAAATAGGCCACCAGGGGTTATAGCCTAGACTAACCGAAAACAAAAAATTTGAAATACCGGTATGCAGAAATTGGCCACCAGGGGTGATAGCCTAGACTAACCGAAAAAAAATAAAAATAAAACAAAAATTATGAAATACCGGTACGCAGAAATAGGCCACCAGGGGTGATAGCCTAGACTAACCGAAAACAAAAATTATGAAATACCGGTACGCAGAAATAGGCCACCAGCGGTGGTAGCCTAACTGAAAATTTAAAAATTGAAGTACCGTACGCAGAAATAGGCCACCAGGGATGATGCCTAGACTAACCGAAAACAAAAATAACCAAAAACAAAAAAGTATGAAATATGCAGAAGTAGGCTACCAGGTGTGATAACTTACCTAAAAAAGCAAAACAAATATATATATATATAATATATATATATAGGCTATAATAGAATATGTAACTAAATATACAATTCGCCAAATAGAGATTATATAAAAATAAAGTGTAACTGCACACAAGGGGTTAATATACTGTATCAACAGATGGCGCTGGTGTCAGTGTAGGCAGTCAAGCAGGATTATATTTAGATAAACAAAGTTATCAGTCAAAGGTTACTACAAGATCATGCAAGCAACAACTAAAATTACAGATATATATATATATATATATAGGTACAGTAGGATACTGAATACGATAACTACTAGAGTTAATAAGAAAATACAAAGCTAGGTCGATTAGAGGTGCGCGTGCGTCGTCTGCTACAAGCTAGGATAACAAATGTAAACAACATGTTTATCAGTCAGAAAAGCAATAAAATAACATGCACGGCAACTACAGAACTATGTGGAGGTTAAACAAGCACTTAACTACTGTTCATGCAATGAATAAAGGGAATAGGGATATGAAATACTCAAATTAGGATCGAGTTTTCTCAGTGGCGATGCGGAGCTGTTGGCGGTGCTAAAGCCGGCGGGTGAGTGAAGAGGTTGGTACCTATGGGACATCCGTCCAGCAGAATAATCAAACTAATACAGTATCTAAAACAAAAGGTGTTTGGCAGAGAAAAAAATCCCGTCTCAATTCTCCAGTGACCCAAGGAGTAACCAGAAATATTAACCCCACACCAGGGATAAACCAAGAAAACCGGAAGGTGTGTATGTTATGTTCAGAACAACATTCCACAGTGTATTGTAGGACTTATCCCAATCTTAAGGCTAGACTTCCACGACTCATCAAACTAGGTAAGTGTCTTGTTTGCCTTAACACAAGACATTCTACTGAGGAATGTGCCACTAAATTAAAATTATGTTTTCGGTGCAAGACTGGTGTACATCATACCGCGTTGTGTCCCAAGCTCAGTGAAGTACAACCCAAACCGACAAGTGTAAATATGACCCTGACCACTGGGAACCCAATGCATACAACGGCAGCTACTCCTACAGCCGAGATTCAACTGATCAGAGGAAAAGAGGTTATGCCGGTCAAAGCACTCTTTTGATACTGGAGCGCAAAAGACCTTCATTGCCGGAAATGTTGTCGGAGCCATGAATTTGCCAACAGTAGGAAGAGTGAACATGGCAATAACTGGATTTTTGTCAAATAAGGAAACCCAAACATTTGACGTGGTTAAACCCCTAATTAAATTGGGCAAATATAAATGTAAGGTGACTGCGGTGGTTAAGGAAGACATGAACACTTCTGTGGTAAATAAGTGTTTAAAGGAAGCATCTAACTTCTTAACAAAGAAGGGTGTTCAACTAGCAGACCGAACTATAGAGTCTGACATAGTAGGTCCAATTCAACTGATCATCGGCTCCGACTATTGTGGTCGCTTCTTGCGAAAAATAACTCGGAAACACGGTATCCAGTTAATTTCTTCATCAGGTGGATATATAATCGTGGGATCTCTACCCACATGTGGCCCAAGTGAATCAGACAACCGGATGGATCCAGTCTTTGTGACTCCGGCACAATCTCTGGTGGTGGCTAGAATTGGTGCAGAATTAATACCATCACAACTAGGAGACATTCTAGAAGAGCAACAAGAACCTGTTCACAAACTTTGGGAACTGGACACTGTGGGAATAGAAGCAGATCTTCCCACCCCTGAAGACATCTTAACATATAACCACTACCTAGACACAGTTGAGTATAAGGATGGCCAGTACCGGGTAGGACTTCCATGGATGATAAATGCCCCTGAATTACCAACTAACTACCAGAGTTCAAGATGTCAATTAAATAAAATGGTGGAGAGATTGCGTCAACATCCTGAACGACTGGACATTTATCATAAAATAATTCAAGAGCAGTTGGAAAATGACTTTATTGAGGAGGTCCCAGGTGAAATAAACCATAAAGAGGGTCATTACCTTCCTCATCATGCTGAAAGTAAGGACTCCAGTACTACCCCCATCAGAGTGGTATTTAACTGCAGTTCTCGAGCAGCGAAGAATGAAGCAAGTCTAAACGATTGTCTCTATGTAGGACCAAATCTGACTGAAATACTGGGTGATGTACTATTAAAATTCAGGACGAAGAGATTTGGGTTTGTGGCAGATATCTCCAAAGCCTTTTTGAGAATAGGGTTAAAAGAGCAGGACCGCAAATTCACAAAGTTCCTTTGGCCTGAAGATCCTTTTCAGCCTGGTGGGCGGATAAAAGAATACCGCTTTCGGTCAGTGTTGTTTGGTTCCTGCTCTAGTCCTTTCTTGTTGTGCAGCACTTTGAGATATCATTTCCAGAAGACAGAGAAACCGGAAATGGGTCAACTGTTTTACATGGATAATCTTCAGGGCGTTGCCAACAGTGGAGAAGAGGTGTTTGAAATCTACAATTTGGCAAGGCAAGAATGTAATAAAGCCAATATGCCACTACAAAGTTGGAATTCAAACTCTCATATTCTTTTGGACCAGATAAGAAGAGACTATCCTGACTATCAAAGACCAGAATATCAACCAGTACTAGGATTGCTGTGGAAAACAACTACTGATGAGATGTCTCTAAAGCCCCTCAAGTTTCCTGATGTAAAACACACAAAACGTACACTCTTAAGTCAGGTCTCTATGATGTTCGACCCATTGGGCATATTTAGTCCCATATCAATTAAAGGGAAGATTTTAGTTCAGGAGGCCTGGAGAGAAGCACTGAGTTGGGATACTCCATTACTTGAAAAGTATACAGAAGAGTGGAACAAATTGCAGGTGGAATATGAGAAGGTATCCTCAGTCAAGTTTCCTAGAAGATGTGATCCTACCTCTGATAATGAGTGTGCTCAATTGCACATATTTTGTGATGCCTCATCTAAGGCGTATGGTGCAGTAGCTTATTGTGTCACTGAAGTCCGATCTACTATGATTATGTCCAAATCCCGAGTAGCGCCATTAAAACAACGTACCCTTCCACAGTTGGAGCTGACCGCTGTTGAATTGGGAACTAGGTTAGCTACTTATTTGAATGGTATGTTTCCCTTTTTAGGTGAGACATATATATGGACAGATAGTGAGATATGTTTGCACTGGATAGCTAAGGATGATAGTCACATAGTTTATGTGCGTAACAGAGTACACAAAATAAAGGAACTGCAAATGAACTATACATTCATGCATGTTAAGTCCAAGGATAATCCGGCTGACTTGGTGATCCGAGGTGTTGGTGTCAAGAAACTGATTAACGAAACTCTGTGGTTTCAGGGTCCGGTTTGGCTACGTCAGAGTGATTGGCCAGAACAAAAATCATACCAGAAGGTTAATGATGATAAAGTTCATATGGACCCAATAATTATCCCAGAACCTTCAGTGATTGACATCACCAAGTTCTCCAATTTGGACAAACTATTAACTGTAACTAAATTTGTGTTTAAGTTCCTGAGCAAGAAGGTAAAGATGGATGAATTAGACCCACTTACCTACTGGATCAGAAGGATACAAGCTGAAAAGTATGATGAGGAATTAACACAGCTACGTAAACCCAATCCCAAGCCAACCAAAAGAATGAAGGACCTTGGGCTGTATCTAGACAATCAAGAATTAATATGTTGTCGAGGTCGTATTGGTAAAGCTGATCTACCCCTCAAAACTCGGCATCCGATCCTATTGCCCAAGGATTGCGACCTCACCAAATTGATGGTTTAAAAAGCGCATGAAACCACTAAGCACGGTGGGGTAGCAGACACTCTAGCCTATATGCGACAAACATATTGGATACCCCAGGGACGACAAGCTGTTAAACGCTGTATCAAGAATTGCATTATTTGCAAGAGGTATACAGCTATCGCTATTCCTTACCCTGGACCACCAGCTCTTCCGCCAGACCGTATTCACCAAAGGACACCGTTTAAGGTAACAGGTATAGATTATACTGGTGCCATCACTCTCACAGGAGATGATGGTCCACCCAAGAAGGTTTACATATGTCTATTCACCTGTACCAGCACTCGGGCTATCCATTTGGAAATAGCGGAGGACATGAGCTCGGAAACCTTTATTAATTTATTTAGAAGATTTGCCGCTCGGCGAAGTTGTCCCAGACGTTGATTAGTGACAATGGGACAAATTTTTGTGGGCGCATCCCCGTTGGTTTCTGAACTATTAAAGAGCAACGCAGTACAGCAAATGCTAGATTCTAGAAATTGTTATTGGTCATTCACAACTCCCAGAGCCCCTTGGCAAAATGGATTTACAGAGAGAATGATATGTATTGACAAATCGTGCCTGAAAAGGGTTCTTCACAAGTCCAAGGTCAACTTGGATGAGTTAAGAACTGTTGTCACCGAAATAGAAACCAGAGTAAATAATCGACCACTAACGTATCAAGATGACTCCAATCTGGAAATTGAGGCCTTAACACCGGCTCATTTATTATATGGTAGACGATTGGACCCAGTCCCCCGTTTGGACGTGACCGAGGAATTAGTGGATCCCTCCGTTAATGAAGCAGATGCACACTTGCGACGAAGCTACCATAAACTCTGCAAAATACTGAATGCCTGGAACAAACATTGGGCATCTGAGTATATCTTGAGCTTACGGGAGAGGTATTATGGTGTGAATTCTGCTAGTAACCATCACAAACCAATAGTAGGAGACATAGTCTTGTTGAAAATGGACCAACCTCACTCTAAATGGCCCTTAGCAAGGATCCAAGAAGTCTATCCTGATTCCGAAGGAGTTATCAGAACCGTTAAGGTTGTCTCTCGAGGACAAACCACTCTCCGAACTGTAGATGATGTATGATGTATACCGGTGATTGTATATATTGTAGAGATTAATTAATGTTAGGTAATTAGTACTGTATAAGATTACCTTGATCAAGTTAATTTAGTTATAAAACCTTGTAGAAATAAGTTTAGAAGAACTGTAAAGAGGATCAGTTTAAATATTCCCGCGACCGCATACGCGATCCACTGTTTGCTTTAGGGTCGTTAATATCTTGATATTATGTTCACTAAATCGTTGTGAAACGATGTTCACCTTTATAATTATATAATTTAAATGCTGATAATTATGTATATGATTTCGTGAAGAGGGAATGAACCCTTGGTAACGAGTTAATATATAGTTTATTTAAGAGTCGGAAATTGAAGTTCCGATCAGACGCTAGTAAACATCTGAACGGTAGAGAAGTGTCCCGTGATCTCTTCCACCACAATTCCCATGCCCGGCCCGGAGTCCTGACCTATAACCTTTATCTACCGAAGCCGGAATCCTCTGAACTAAACCAGGACCCTAGTTATAGCTAAGTCATTGATATATATTATGGCCATTTATACAATGTTTAGTTAGGGCATCCTGAGAGATAGGCTACCATAGTTCATACCATAAGGTAGGCGATCTCAGACTTTATTTTTATTTTGGTTGATTAATTTTATATTTCGATTGGTGTGGTAAGAGATAACCTTTGGCCATATTATCCCCCACAACTCGTTTTTAACTATCTAATCTCCGGCTTATATATCATCCCCGGACCAAGCTAATCCTATCCGAAGGCAGGAAACAGGTGCCGGAACCAGTCAGAAGTCAGGAAACACGTCGACCAATGACAGATGAGAAGCAGGTGTGTTGTAGCCAACCAGGTATTAGAAGCTCACAACGTCACAGGTGCCCTGCTCCTTCCACGCAAGTTTTGGCGGGAACTTGAGGAATTATTATGTTCTCTCCACCAACCAACTTACTCCTAAACTCGATTAATGAAATTAACAAAGAAGAATGCTGAAGGAAGCCGGGCTGCTCTCTCTCTCTCTCTCGTCATGTAAGCAGGGTTGAGTAGTTGCCACGAGGTAGGAGTTGTAAAGTCACGTTCAACAGGTTGGTCTGGTCACAAGACATCCGGTAGGTACGGATGTTACAATATATATATATATATATATATATATATATATATATTATATATATATATATTTCACTCCAACACCAAACACCTCCAAAGAAAATAATGAAAGCATGTGATCCACCGGGATTTTAACCTGGGTTACCACACACAGATTCTTAACCCTTAATTAGCGGCGCGCAACATAAGTCGAGTTAAATAAAGCTGGACTATGTGGCGGCGCTCGACATATATCGTGTGGCAATTTCAGCACGTAATGTGGCTGAGAGAGAGAGACAAGTGGTGGCAGGAGAGTAGCGAGCGTATGACTGCTCCCGACCACCGCGGCGAACCTACTGACACGAATCCCACCTCCTCCCTCCCTCTTTCACTCGCTATATACGGAATTGTATGGGGAAATTGCCTAATTACATGCTTTTTGCACTCGCGTTGCACGGTTATTGCAAGAAAACTAGCCATCATAAAAGGATCGTTATGGTGTCATTCGAAAGCTCTGTTTATGCCCTTTCAGGGATAGATACTTGTTTTACGTTCTGGGTCTTATTTAGGCATGAAAATGATCACGTAAACAGCCATATTTTGGCTAAAAACACCCCGCTGGGGCGGTACATATAAATAAACCGCATAGGCCGCTCGTAAGGTGTTAAACACTCTAACCATTACACCATCAAACCAGTTAAAGGTTTATGCAAAAGCCTACGACTAAATTATCCATTTCCGAGTATTGGATATTAATCTAATCATGTACATATTCCCAACTGCGCTATGGTAGCTCAATGGTTAATTGAGAGGAAAGAATAACCGAGGTTCAAATCCCGGTAGGATCGCATGCTTTCCTGAATTTCATTGGGAAGTGTTTGCTGTTAGAATTGAAATTAATACATAATATATAAATTATATATATATATAATTATGTTCCTTCCCTCCTTTCATACATTCTTACATTCTTTTCATGCATCTATCCGTCCTTTCCTTTTTATATATATATATATATATATATATATATATATATATATATATATATATAAATATATGTTTCTATTCTTTCAGTGGGGTTCGAACCGCCGACCGTCAGGACGATAGCCGACGCTTTAATCAACTACACCATTTATACATGATATATACTCAATATTTGTAACTCTCATGCTTGGTGGGTTTGAATTAAATGAAATCAATTTCGTCCCGAGTTGCGTCGGGACACTCGGAAATCATTGTATGGTATTCTGGAATATGGATCCTTCGACTTGGTATGAATTGAAGTATATTCGCCTAGTGGGTTTCCCTTCTCCTTAACATAAATAGGATAGAGGGTTGAGTGTCTTTTAGACTGCCGTGGTGTAGTTGATTAAAGCGTCGGCTATCGTCCTGACGGTCGGTCGGCGGTTCGAACCCCACTGAGAGATTAGAAACATTTAGTGGCTCACGTGTATTTGTGATATATACTCAATATTTGTAACTCTCATGCTTGGTGGGTTAGAATTAAATGAAATCAATTTCGGCCCGAGTTCCGTCGGGACACTCGGAAATCCTTGTATGGTATTCTGGAATATGGATCCTACGACTTGGTATGAATTAAAATATACTCGCCTAGTGGGTTTCCCTTCTCCTTAACATAAATAGGATAGAGGGTTGAGTGTCTTTTAGACTGCCGTGGTGTAGTTGATTAAAGCTTCGGCTATCTTCCTGGCAGTCGGCGGTTCGAACCCCACTGATGCCCCTTTCCCACTTGTGAGACAAGTCACGATTTTCGTGCCGAAACCAATAAATTGGCACATTCTTGACATGTCTCAACACCTCTCATAAAAAATCGTTTGACTCTCAGGCCTCGCAAGGGCCCTCGCCGCTCGCACAATGTTCCCACAGTTCAAAATTTTGGACGAGGACTCACGATGATCGGTTACCATCGCAAGCATCGTCAAGCAGCATCGCCGAAGGGTTTCTGCGATCATCTGCGACATCGACGAGACATCGCGGATGGTTTCGCACAAAAAAAAACTTTGCAACGCTGCATGGATACTCACCCATACTCACCGTCGCCGATGCTCTCAGATGTTCCGGGAACATCGACGATGCCAAAGAGCACCTTCGGCCGATGCTCTCAGATGCTCCGGGAACATCGATGATGCCATGAGCACCTTCGGCAGGTGGGTAAAAAAAAATTATTAGGCCTATAGTGAGATATCTTTCGCCTACGGTGAAATTCCACATATTGTTATTTTTGTTGTTGTTGTTGATGAAATCTTATAGAATAACCTTTCCTCTTGCCGTTCATGAAAACAAAACAATATAAAAAACAATTATTATGGGTGAAAACCGACTGAGAGTTAGGGCAAATACGGGCGGACTGATGATATGCCTTCACCTACGGTGAAATTCCACATATTGTTATTTTTGTTGTTGTTGTTGATGAAATCTTATAGAATAACCTTTCCTCTTGCCGTTCATGAAAACAAAAAAATATAAAAAGCAGTTATTATTGGTGAAAACAGACAGAGTTAATATTTTGTTGTGGAATGGATTCTATAAAATCCAACAATGATGATAGAATAATCTAAACACCGCCATCATGTTCAGCGGACATTTATATATATATATATATATTTGTTTTGAGAGTAAGCTAAATTCGTATATTTTTCGATAGAAAAATGTCTCCGGCGAAGCCGGATTTCTCCATACAATGCTGGCTCCCTATCGCTCGCCAGGAAGAAATCGACACCTGGATGGGGATAAACGTCTTAAAACAGTAGGCTGAATGGGGCTGAACGGATACAAGGCAAAGAGAGAGGGAGAGAAATAGAAGAAAAAAAAACGAGGAGAGTGAGAGAAAGAGAAAACAACAAACAGCAGGTGGGCTCAATGTTTGTGTTACGGCTTAACAATTGAGCCCACCTCGCACTTTTTAGTTTACTCTTTCTCTCTCTCTCTCCTCGTTTTTTTTTTTATTTCTATTTCTCTCCCTCTCTCTTTGCCTTGTATCCGTTCGGCCGCGTTCAGCCTACTGTTTTAAGACTTTTACCCCCATCCAGGTTTCAATATTTTCCTGGTGAGCGGTAGCGAGCCAACATATATATTTTTTGTTTTGAGAGCAAGCTAAATTTGTACATTATTTGATAGAAAAATGTCTCCGGCGAAGCATTGCCAACCTCCGAATTAAGGGGAGATGGGTCGTTTTTCTGGTCCCCTTTCTTCCTCATGGTTAACCCCATTAGTTTTCATATTTTATGATGTTCGGCCCATTAGTTTGGCGTGATATGCTAGTTCCACTCTGCAATTAGCACATTCACGTTACATTCGCTTAGCTGCGCACACCTCGCCGATCTCGCCGACGTATGTGCAATGCCAACGCCGATGGACGACGATGAATCGCAAGAATTTGTGCCTTAAAAAAATGCCTCGCAGAGGTTCATCGGCGAAACATCGCTCACATCCCCGATTACATCGCCGGTGTCGGCGATTGCGTCGCTGACATCGGCGACATCTTCGCCCAGTATAATTTGTCATATGTTTGTAACGGTCGAAATCAAATCGTGAAAGGTCGCACGTATTCTTGCGAATTTGTCAAAACGAAGGCATCGGCGACGAAAAATCGTGACTTGTCTCACCAGTGGGAAAGGGGCATGAGATATTAGAAACATTTAGTGGCTCACGTGTATTTGTGATATATACTCAATATATATATATGTATATACTATATATATATATATATATATATATATATATATAATATACTATATATATACAGTATATATATATATATATAATATATATATATATATATATTGGGTGATCATAGGGTGAATCTAGATGTGAGGCTGGATGGGGAAATATTGGAACAAGTAGAGCGTTTTAAATATCTAGGAGGAACGATAAACAGGAGTGGAGGTACGGAAATGGAGGTAAAACAGAGAGTGTGTGAAGGAAGGAAGGTTTTCGGAGCAATGGGAAGTATGTGGAAAACGAGAAATCTCGGAATGAAAGTAAAAAGTGCAATGTATCAAGGAATTGTTGTGCCAACAGTGATGTATGGGGCTGAGACATGGGCTCTGAAGAAAAAGGAGAGAAGAAAGCTGGATGTGATGGAGATGAGCTGCTTGAGGAGTATGTGTAGAGTTACTCATAGAGACGGATTGAGGAATGAAGAGATACGTAGGAGAGTGGGGCAGCAGGAACATTTGTCAGCCAGAGTGGACAGAAAGGTGCTGAGCTGGTATGGTCATGTTGAATGAATGGGAGATGAAAGGCTTACAAAGAGAATATGTGAGTCAGATACAAGGGGAGATAAAAGGGCAAGAAGACCCCCATTGAGATGGAGAGACTGTGTAAGACAAGCTTTGGATGATAGAGGAATGACTATGGATCAGGCAAAGGAAGTGGTAATAAACAGGAATGAATGGAAAATTATTGTGAATAGTTGAGTGAACACGTGGTCATTTGTGGGAAGGGGTCGGGCGCAAGTTGGACCGGAGTGGTGCATCAGGTGCCTGGCCCGGGAGAAGATTAATCCCTTCTGTACCGAGATGTCTTTTTAATTTTATTCTAGCTATAATTAGATGATATTGTGCAGTTTAAGAAGGATCTGTGGTAGTAAAAAGGGATAAGTGAGATAGTTAGAACCCTGTTAATTGCTGGAGGCCCATTTTAAACTGAATAAAATTGTCTAATATTAGCTAGAATATTAATAAAAATACATCGCGGTACAGAAGGGGTTAATATGAAGGGTGCGCCTGGAAGTGTGGTGGGCGGGCTTGTGGCTTCGGCTCCGCTGCAAGTCTGCCTGCCGAGATCGGAACCTCTCCGGGTGGTTGGGGGCCTGGGGAGTGCTGGAGCAACCTTGGTGACCCTGGTCTCTGGGTCTTCTCCTGGGTGACCTAGATGTGTGTGAGTTTGTGTTTATCTGTGTTTGTTCATTGTTTTATGTTGTGTTTTGTGTTGTTGTTGTTGTTGTTCCCCAAGCTGCCTGGCCGAACAGCCCCAAGGCCCCGAGCAAGGTCAAGGCCATAACCGAGCGCCCCCACAGAACCCTCCCTGCCGACCACAATAAAGCCTGGGTGACCGAAGCCACTCCATGGCAGGGAGCTGAGGAGGGTGCGGAAACGCCCGGGAAACCAAAGCCACACCCAGGGCCCTGTGCCCCTCAGCAATTATGAAGAGAAAGTCGAGGGGCAAAGGAAAAATGTGACGCTTTGGCTTCCAATCTTGGTAGATTGGAAGGTCAATCCACGGAAGAGACGCCGTCACTTGAGATCTAGAAAATATATAAGTAAAAGGAACAGTCAGGCTAAGCTATGGGTATGGCAGAGATCGCTCAATTCTCACTCTGATAGACCAGCCCATCACCCTGTTCTTGCTCTGTCTTGAATCGGCTACCCCCAAGAAAAAAGAAAACAAATATCTATCTATCTATCTATCTATTGCCTGACGCCGTGATCCCCGAAGGGGTGACCACGAACGAACCGTTCGCCCCCATGCACCTCTGTCCCCAGTCAGTCGACGCCCCTCCCCACAACCAGCACCACCTTCGTTCATAATTTATACTTCCTCACTCCATCCTTCCACCTCTCTTTCGGTCTACCTCTCCCTCTCTGTCCCTCCACCTCGCTCTCGTACACCCTCTTAGTCATTCTCTCGCTTTCCATACGTTCCATATGGCCGACCCATCTCAAGTTATTTCTTTTCACACTTTCCAGCACATCTACCTCCACACCACACTTCCTTCTTACTTCCTCATTAGTCTGTCTATCCCTCCATGTAACTCCGCACGCACTTCTTAAGTATTTCATTTCCACTGCTCTCACTCTTGGTCTGAGTCTCTCAACCAACGTCCATGCTTCGCTTCCGTAAGTCAGTGTCGGAATTACCACACTGTCATGCAAGGATTTCTTCACTTCCTTACTGACAAATAATAAAATAAAAAAAAATCGAAAATAGAATAAATAAAAATAGGAAAAGTGGGGATTGGGCCTGAGCATATATATATGGAAGTTAGTATAGCCAGGTAGAATATTTTCTTTAAGTCATGTGAGATTAATTAAAACAGCATAGTTAGCATTAATATGTTTTTTATTGAGAGACATTGAATCTCTCAATAAAAAAAACATATGAATGCTAACTATGCTGTTTTATTTAATCTCACATGCCTTAAAAAAAAATATATATATATATATATATATATATATATATACCGTATATAGTGTATATATATACTGTATATATACCGGTATATACTGTATATATATATATATATATATATATATATATATATATATATATATATATATATATATATATATAAATATTCCTAAACCAGCTTTACCCAAATATTCTATGCTATAATATTTGATCTATCACGTTATATTGACTTTACTTACATTAACAATTCTAATATTTCCTCCAATCCAATATTACGTTTCCACATTTCTAGTTTATTTTAAAAGATATTTAAACCTTTCTTTAGTTCATGCATTTATTAATTTTTTATTAATTGTCCACCATGCCTGTTTACGCGTTTAGTATATATTCCTTATCAATATATCTCAACTGTCATTTTCGGCTGCTTTCTACACCCATTAAATCTATATATTTTGTTTTTTCCTCTTATTTTCACTTTTCTCCTCTCCTGGCTTTCGTTTAGCATTCCTCTTACTCCCCATCTTTATTCTCAATCATCAATACCAGTCGCTTTCCCTTCCCACTTTCCATGCATAGTTGATAATATACTTTTCCATCTGTTTTATATCTCCATTTCTTGTTTTCGTGTTTTTCCGTCTTACTCCCAATGTTTATCCTCAATCTACTATCCCAGCTTCTCTCTCCTCACACAGTCCCTGCATTATACGTTTTGTCAATGTATATTCCAATGTCTATCCTCTTTACCATTTACATTCATCCTATCCTTACTTTCGCTTTCACTTCCTTGATTCTGCATTCTCTATCTGTATTCCCAATCGTCAATCCTAGCCACTTGCTGCCCCCACTTTCCTCACATATTCCCCATTGCATTCCCGGAGTATTCCCATCCAGCGCCTTTACCAAAATACACTCTCCATCTGCTCTTACTCTGGCCAATATTTCCCTGAAATTCCTTTACCTAGTTCTGCCTGAAGCTTTACAATATATATCTATGTTATCGTGTTAGAGTTCCCAGTCTTGAATTATCGTCATTCTCTCCTGCTTTCGCTTCAATATACTGTAGGATATATTTTGTATATTCTGTTTCTGTTTTTCGTTTGCTTGTATTATGTTCTCCTTTTCCTTGTTTAGCATATAGGTTGTTTACATAGAATGCACATATATATCTTACCCAACATTGCTTTACTTATTCAATTGTTGTATTTTCTAGCTATTTAAATATAAAAAATCACATTAGTTTTACTTTATCAAATGGCATTTTTTTTTTTTTGGGGGGGGGCATCATATCATCTTCAATGTCACTGTTATTTACCATTTCCTCTCCTCTTTAACGATCTATATACAGTAGTGTTTGTTTCTTCCTGTCATTCACTATCTCATCTCTCCCTTCTCCTCGTCTAACTGTATCTCATTCATCGTCATTTATTCTCACTTCCGTATCAAAACAAATATCCTTCACCTCCACTTCTCTCCGTATCAAATTTATTGTTGTTCCTCTCTCTTCTATTCCACGTTTACATCTAACTTTCCACTAGTGTTTTTCTGCTGTTTCATCTGTATCACCCTTATCGACATTACCTCTCGCATACCTATATATCGTCTTTCTCTGCTCTTCTCCCTATAACACCTCTCTCCTCGCTTTTGTATTTTTCCTTTCTCTTCGTGTCTATCTATATCGCTTTCCCTCATCTCTTCACTTCTCTACTCGCTCTGTCTCTCCTTCCCTTCTACCTATTATCACCTTTATCGTCATTCCCTCTTCTCTATCTTCTCCCCATCTCCCCTCCACTTCTACCTGTTATCACCTTTATTGTCCTTCCCTCTTCTCTATCTTCTCTCTGTATCTCCTTCCCTTCTACCTGTTATCACCTTTATCGTCCTTCCCTCTTCCCTCCACGTCTGTATCTGGCCAAGTAATTCAGCCTCAGAGTTTCTTGGCGCCTTTCCTTCCCTCGCTGCTTCCTATTGCTACATCCGTTTATCCTTCCTTCCTCCTCCCTTCGTTCTTCCTTATCCTCCTTGTTACTTATTTTCCTTTTCTCTTTCTTAGTATATTTATTAATTCTCGCCTTTCGTTTCCATTTCTCCCTTCATTCTCTTCACTCCTTTCCAATTGCCTTATTTTCCTTATTACGTCTTGCTTCTATATTTCTATTTCTTCGTTCTTCCTATTATTTTCTGTTTTCTATTCTATTATCTTTAATTATAATTTCTTCTCTGTTTTCCTCTCTTTCACATTCTTCTTCTCTCCTCTTTTCCTAGCTTTCTTTTCACCTTCTTATTTGTTTTCCCTTTTCTCTGTTTCCCTTCCTTCTTCTATTCTTCATATTCCTTCTTTCTCTCTCTCTCTATCTCTTCTTCCTTTGTCTACGTCTATTTCTTCCTTCTCTCGCTTATTCTCTATACCCCTTCTTGCCCCTTCTTTGTTTTTTCTATTTTTTCCTCCCCTTCCTGTTTATCTTTACTCGTCTTTCCCCTCATTCTCCCCTTTCTCTCTTCTTCCCCTCTTCCTCCTTCTGCTTTATCTCATTGTTCTATCTTCCTGACTCTCTGGTTTTACTTCTGTCTCCCTTGCATGTACTTTTATACCATCACACATATTCGTACAGTCGGCCAAATAAGTGATGTCGCGGCACCACGTATATTTCGGTCAATAATTGGTATCAGCTCTATCTAAGCTTAATGTCATTATTTAGAGTGAGATATACAAACATGTTCCTATCTTTAGACACCCTATTCAACATCTGACAGACATTAATGTAGCACACAGCGAACAAAACGCAATGACAGCGGAAACACGACTTATTTGGCCAACCGTACTATACAGTATGTATTATTATCTTGTTATTGTTGTTTCTGAATACATAGCTTCCTATTCAGATGTACCACCTTGAGGATTATGACGCTTTTTTGCAGTATATTTTGGCTAGCATTAGAGGATTTTATTCCGCTTAGGAAGGATTTGTGAGGGACAGAGGCATAACCGAGTTTGTTTTGTCCGTAGAGGTCCTTCCTAAGCTACATAAAATCCTCTAATGATAGCCAAAATACTATGGTCAGTAGAACGTTTTCTGCTGATCAAAGGGTCGGCGGATCGAGCCCGCACTGTCAAAAAGATATTGGTAGCTGTCAAGCCCAGGCAACGTGACCTAGCGATTCGTGACAAACGCCTAATATTTATGGCCACTCCTTTTCGGGAATTACGTCGTCTGAAAAAGAAAAACAAGAAAAAAAAGCGTCATAATCCTCTTAGGGGTTAATCTCGCTCTTCACTATAGTCTATTTTGTTTACAGTTGAAGGTAAATTGTCATGTCTTCTTCCTGATTACTCGGTTATTGTGAGCATTTTGTAACGTAGTGTGTTATTAATTATGAACACTTGGTATTTATGTGACACAGAAACATAGTCGATTCATATATTCACATAAAGGGGGGATGGGCCTATTTATTTGCTTATTAAATTATCTTTCTATTATTTGTGTAGTGTCCTTCCTACTTTAGACCTTCTATCTATCTATCTATATGCTCAGGCCCAATCCCCATTTTGGGGGTAGCCGACTCAAGACAGAGCAAGAACAGGGAAAACACAAAAACAACATAAAACAAAAAATAAATACAGATAAAACACACAAACTCTCACACATCCAGGTCACCCAGGAGAAGACCCAGAGACCAGGGTTACCAAGGTCGCTCCAGCACTCCCCCGGCCCCTGACCACCCGGAGAGGTTCCGATCTCGGCAGGCAGACATGCAGCGGAGCCAAAGCCACAAGCCCTCCCACCACACTTCCAGGCACACCCTTCATATTAATCGTCTCCCCGGGCCAGGCGCCTGATGGACTATTATCTAGTCCAACTTGCGCCCGACCCCTTACTCCAAATGACCACGTGTTCACTCAACTATTCACAAGCATTCTCCATTCACTCCTGTCCACCACCACTTCCCCTGCCTGATCTATAGTCATTCCTCTATCATCCAAAGTCTTTCTTACACAGTCTCTCCATCTCAATGGGGGTCTTCCTGCCCTTCTATCTCCCCTTGTACCTGACTCACATATTCTCTTTGTAAGCCTTTCATCTCCCATTCGTTCAACATGACCATACCAGCTCAGCACCCTTCTGTCCACTCTGGCTGACAAATGTTCCTGCTGCCCCACTCTCCTACGTATCTCTTCATTCCTCAATCTGTCTCTACGAGTAACTCCACACATACTCCTCAAGCAGCTCAACTTTAGACCTTAATCAAGCTTAAAAAAACACCCCGAGACCCCCCTTCAAAATAATATTGTACAATTTGTTATACAAAAATATCTCGGGGATTGCTCTTTAATTTAAGGCTCGCTATCGCTCGCCAGAACAAAAATCGACACCTAAATTGAAGCCTAGTTCACACATACACGAGTGTGAGCTAGAGTCATCACGAGTTGGGCAAAATTTGGACTCGAGCACCTACTCGCGGTCAAAATCAATGACTCGTAGTGACTCTGTCGACTCGACTCGTGTTTGACTTGCGGCTAGTCACAGTGGATCGGCCATGTCCGGCAAAACTTCACCCCTGCACGAAATTTGGACCGTGAGTTCGACAACTCTCAGTGACTCTCAATTGTGACTCTAAGTGACTCGTAACTACTCGCAAATGACTCGTGAACACTCGCGACAACTAGCAATTACATAAACTTAATATTAAAATGTCAAAGATCATACCTAACTAAAATATAACTTGAAAAATTATACAAGAATCATAGGAAATGAGAAATAACAAAATGATAACATATGAATAAATATAAAATATATATATATATATAATACAATGATAAATCATAAAGCTCAATATACTTTATAATTATCAATGACTTAGCTATAACTAGGGTCCTGGTTTAGTTCAAAGGATTCCGGCTTCGGTAGATAAGGGTTATAGGTCAGTACTCCGGGCCGGGCGTGGGAATTGTGGTGGAGGAGATCACGGGACACTTCTCTACCGTTCAAATGTTTACTAGCGTCTGATCGGAACTTCAATTTCCGACTCTTAAATAAACTATATATTAATTCGTTACCAAGGGTTCATTCCCTCTTCACGAAATCATATAAATAATTATCAGCATTTAAATTATATAATAGATATTAACGACCCTAAAGCAAACGGTGGATCGCGTATGCGGTCGCGGGAATATTTAAACTGATCCTCTTTACAGTTCTTCTAAACTTATTTCTACAAGGTTTTATAACTAAATTAACTTGATCAAGGTAATCTTATACAGTACTAAATTACCTAACATTAATTAATCTCTACAATATATACAATCACCGGGTTCTGGTAGGAAATTGTTCACTCTAGTGAGGTTACCCTATCGGAAGGTTGTTGCCAACATTCCCCAGATACCGGTGTAGTCAATTTATTTCTCACAGATTGGGGCCCGGCGAAGTATGATGTGTCGCATCATGTTATATCACCTGCGCCTAACAAATCACGTCAATTTCTTCTAGACCCCGCAGCAGCTGCTCGTGGTGGTCTTGGGCTCCCTATTACTATGGGTTGCTGTTCTTCCGGTAGGATGGCGAGTTCCATAGGTATGAGACGATCTACAGTTCGGAGAGTGGTTTGTCCTCGAGATACAACCTTAACGGTTCTGATAACTCCTTCGGAATCAGGATAGACTTCTTGGATCCTTGCTAAGGGCCATTTAGAGTGAGGTTGGTCCATTTTCAACAAGACTATGTCTCCCACTATCGGTTTGTGACGGTTACTAGCAGAATTTGCACCATAATACCTCTCCCGTAAGCTCAAGATATACTCAGATGCCCAATGTTTGTTCCCGGCGTCCAGTATTTTGCAGAGTTTATGGTAGCTTCGTCGCAAGTGTGCATCTGCTTCATTAACGGAGGGATCCACTAATTCCTCGGTCACGTCCAAACGGGGGACTGGGTCCAATCGTCTACCATATAATAAATGAGCCGTTGTTAAGGCCTCAATTTCCAGATTGGAGTCATCTTGATACGTTAGTGGTCGATTATTTACTCTGGTTTCTATTTCGGTGACAACAGTTCTTAACTCATCCAAGGTGACCTTGGACTTGTGAAGAACCCTTTTCAGGCACGATTTTACGATACCTATCATTCTCTCTGTAAATCCATTTTGCCAAGGGGCTCTGGGAGTTGTGAATGACCAATAACAATTTCTAGAATCTAGCATTTGCTGTACTGCGTTGCTCTTTAATAGTTCAGAAACCAACGTGGATGCGCCCACAAAATTTGTCCCATTGTCACTAATCAAACGTCTGGGACAACTTCGCCGAGCGGCAAATCTTCTAAATAAATTAATAAAGGTTTCCGAGCTAATGTCCTCCGCTATTTCCAAATGGATAGCCCGAGTGCTGGTACAGGTGAATAGACATATGTAAACCTTCTTGGGTGGACCATCATCTCCTGTGAGAGTGATGGCACCAGTATAATCTATACCTGTTACTTCAAACGGTGTCCATTTGGTGAATGCGGTCTGGCGGAAGAGCTGGTGGTCCAGGGTAAGGAATAGCGATAGCTGTATACCTCTTGCAAATAATGCAATTCTTGATACAGCGTTTAACAGCTTGTCGTCCCTGGGGTATCCAATATGTTTGTCGCATATAGGCTAGAGTGTCTGCTACCCCACCGTGTTTAGTGGTTTCATGCGCTTTTAAAACCATCAATTTGGTGAGGTCGCAATCCTTGGGCAATAGGATCGGATGCCGAGTTTTGAGGGGTAGATCAGCTTTACCAATACGACCTCGACAACATATTAATTCTTGATTGTCTAGATACAGCCCAAGGTCCTTCATTCTTTTGGTTGGCTTGGGATTGGGTTTACGTAGCTGTGTTAATTCCTCATCATACTTTTCAGCTTGTATCCTTCTGATCCAGTAGGTAAGTGGGTCTAATTCATCCATCTTTACCTTCTTGCTCAGGAACTTAAACACAAATTTAGTTACAGTTAATAGTTTGTCCAAATTGGAGAACTTGGTGATGTCAATCACTGAAGGCTCTGGGATAATTATTGGGTCCATATGAACTTTATCATCATTAACCTTCTGGTATGATTTTTGTTCTGGCCAATCACTCTGACGTAGCCAAACCGGACCCTGAAACCACAGAGTTTCGTTAATCAGTTTCTTGACACCAACACCTCGGATCACCAAGTCAGCCGGATTATCCTTGGACTTAACATGCATGAATGTATAGTTCATTTGCAGTTCCTTTATTTTGTGTACTCTGTTACGCACATAAACTATGTGACTATCATCCTTAGCTATCCAGTGCAAACATATCTCACTATCTGTCCATATATATGTTTCACCTAAAAAGGGAAACATACCATTCAAATAAGTAGCTAACCTAGTTCCCAATTCAACAGCGGTCAGCTCCAACTGTGGAAGGGTACGTTGTTTTAATGGCGCTACTCGGGATTTGGGCATAATCATAGTAGATCGGACTTCAGTGACACAATAAGCTACTGCACCATACGCCTAAGATGAGGCATCACAAAATATGTGCAATTGAGCACACTCATTATCAGAGGTAGGATCACATCTTCTAGGAAACTTGACTGAGGATACCTTCTCATATTCCACCTGCAATTTGTTCCACTCTTCTGTATATTTTTCAGGTAATGGAGTATCCCAACTCAGTGCTTCTCTCCAGGCCTCCTGAACTAAAATCTTCCCTTTAATTGATATGGGACTAAATATGCCCAATGGGTCGAACATCATAGAGACCTGACTTAAGAGTGTACGTTTTGTGAGTTTTACATCGGGAAACTTGAGGGGCTTTAGAGACATCTCATCAGTAGTTGTTTTCCACAGCAACCCTAGTACTGGTTGATATTCTGGTATTTGATAGTCAGGATAGTCTCTTCTTATCTGGTCCAAAAGAATATGAGAGTTTGAATTTCAACTTTGTAGTGGCATATTGGCTTTATTACATTCTTGCCTTGCCAAATTGTAGATTTCAAACACCTCTTCTCCACTGTCGGCAACGCCCTGAAGATTATCCATGTAAAACAGTTGACCCATTTCCGGTTTCTCTGTCTTCTGGAAATGATATCTCAAAGTGCTGCACAACAAGAAAGGACTAGAGCAGGAACCAAACAACACTGACCGAAAGCGGTATTCTTTTATCCGCCCACCAGGCTGAAAAGGATCTTCAGGCCAATGGAACTTTGTGAATTTGCGGTCCTGCTCCTTTAACCCTATTCTGAAAAAGGCTTTGGAGATATCTGCCACAAACCCAAATCTCTTCGTCCTGAATTTTAATAGTAGATCACCCAGTATTTCAGTCAGATTTGGTCCTACATAGAGACAATCGTTTAGACTTGCTTCATTCTTCGCTGCTCGAGAACTGCAGTTAAATACCACTCTGATGGGGGTAGTACTGGAGTCCTTACTTACAGCATCATGAGGAAGGTAATGACCCTCTTTATGGTTTATTTCACCTGGGACCTCCTCAATAAAGTCATTTTTCAACTGCTCTTGAATTATTTTATGATAAATGTCCAGTCGTTCAGGATGTTGATGCAATCTCTCCACCATTTTATTTAATTGACATCTTGAACTCTGGTAGTTAGTTGGTAATTCAGGGGCATTTATCATCCATGGAAGTCCTACCCAGTACTGGCCATCCTTATACTCAACTGTGTCTAGGTAGTGGTTATATGATAACATGTCTTCAGGGGTGGGAAGATCTGCTTCTATTCCCACAGTGTCCAGTTCCCAAAGTTTGTGAACAGGTTCTTGTTGCTCTTCTAGAATGTCTCCTAGTTGTGATGGTATTAATTCTGCACCAATTCTAGCCACCACCAGAGATTGTGCCGGAGTCACAAAGACTGGATCCATCCGGTTGTCTGATTCACTTGGGCCACATGTGGGTAGAGATCCCATGATTATATATCCACCTGATGAAGAAATTAATTGGATACCGTGTTTCCGAGTCATTTTTCGCAAGAAACTACCACAATAGTCGGAGCCGATGATCAGTTGAATTGGACCTACTACGTCAGACTCTATAGTTCGGTCTGCTAGTTGAATACCCTTCTTTGTTAAGAAGTTAGATGCTTCCTTTAAACCCTTATTTACCACAGAAGTGTTCATGTCTTCCTTAACCACCGCAGTCACTTTACATTTATATTTGCCCAATTTAATCAGGGGTTTAACCACGTCAAATGTTTGTGTTTCCTTATTTGACAAAAATCCAGTTATTGCCATGTTCACTCTTCCTACTGTTGGCAAATTCATGGCTCTGACAACATTTCCGGCAATGAAGGTCTTTTGCGCTCCAGTATCAAAGAGTGCTTTGACCGGCATAACCTCTTCCTCTGATCAGTTGAATCTCGGCTGTAGGAGTAGCTGCCGGCGTATGCATTGGGTATGTATTGGGTCAGGGTCATATTTACACTTGTCGGTTTGGGTTGTACTTCACTGATCTTGGGACACAACGCGGTATGATGTACACCAGTCTTGCACCGAAAACATAAATTTAATTTAGTGGCACATTCTTCAGTAGAATGTCTTGTGCTAAGGCAAACAAGACACTTACCTAGTTCGATGAGTCGTGGAAGTCTAGCCTTAAGATTGGGATAAGTCCTACAATACACTGTGGAATGTTGTTCTGAACATAAAATACACACCTTCCGGTTTTCTTGGTTTATCCCTGGTGTGGGGTTAATACTTCTGGTTACTTCTTGGGTCACTGGAGAATTGAGACGGGAATTTTTTCTCTCCCAAACACCTTTTGTTTTAGATACTGTATTAGTTTGATTATTCTGTTGGACGGATGTCACATAGGTACCAACCTCTTCCTTCTTGAACGGTTTTGCTTTTTCCTTAGTCCCTGTTGTAGACACTTTTGTGTATTTAACCTTGTTGTCTCCTTCCTTGATACCGCTATCCTTCCTGGAAACCTGCATGTGTTTGCACAGCTCTCTTAAACCCTCTTCTATCTCTTGATACGTGAAGTAGTTCTTCTTATACCTGTGGTACAATTCATCACAGGTTTTCTGAGAGAGCTTTTGTTGTACAATATGGTTCAAGAGCCAAGAAGCTGAATCAAGATCTTTCTGGGTACTAAGTGATTTCAAAACACAATTCAAGCTGATCCGGAATGACTGAAGATCCTGGTACGTATGCTTTGGTCCTGATAACTCCAGCAATTTGTAAACTAGGCGCTGTAGAGTCTACTCCGTATCTTCAAAAATTCTCCTTGAGTACGTCTAGAGCTGCTGTATAATTGGCATCTGTTATGGGAAGTTCCTTGAAAAAGTCCAATGCAAAACCCTTAAGTTGACCCAACAAGTATGAACATTTATTTGCTGCAGAAATATCTAACCTGTCATGAACTAAACCTTTAAATTTGTCCCAAAAGGTATTCCAATCAGATTGCCCATCAAATTCAGGTAAGGTTATAGGTGGCAACTTAAAGCTTTGTTGTCCCGAAGCCGCTGTACCATTACTGGTACCATTACTCCCTGTTTCGGTAACTATCTCTATCGCCAAGGATTCGAACCCAGCTAGTTGATCCAAATAATTTTCACGGGCATTTGCATAGGCTTGCTGTAATTCATCAAACCTTTCAGATTGTTCTTGTTTGATGCAAAAGTCCTCCAATTTATTGCAAGACTCTTCATAATTAGCCCACCGGGTTTTAAGATCTTGGAATTGAGATTTTAACAGCTCCCTTGGACAGGGGTCACGTCTTTTTACCTCCTGGCAATTATTTAATGCTCTAGTTACCCAGCCTAATTTCCCCACCATAGATTTTCTCAAGAGTGTATCAGTCATTTTGGAAAATGGGTAATTATTTTCTGGACTATTATTAATGTTTATACTGAAGACTAATTTTCAACAATCAAAATTATATTTAGATATAGCCTAACACATACTCAATTTAGCTGTTAATCTTTAGCATTATATGCGTACCATTATTTGCTACAAATTCAGATGAATAATTAGTTGAAAACATTAAGTCCACAATATAATTTACCTAATACGTGGGAACGCACGTTAGTAGGGGGAGGGAATATATTTATTATTGAATTAAATGTCATACATGCTCTGTCCCGAGCATTTAGCTGGTCTACTTGGTCTTTCAGACGCAGGTGACATTAAAGGACAGAAACATAAAAATGGCCTAAATTATCAAATAATAGGGAGAATTTAGGTACAAGAATGAAGCTAAAGCTGTAAATATTTAGTTAATCATAGTTTTCTTATCCCAGATGTTAGTGGGTACCTGTGGTAGTAGCATTTTTCTAAAAGGGGGGGGGGGGGGGAACACATTTATTATTTATTTAATTTGGTATATGCTCCGTCCCGAGCATTTAGCTGGTCGACCTAGTCTGCCAGACGCGGGTGACATTTAGGGCGGAGACATAAAATGGTCTAAATAAGAAAAATATGAGGGAAATTTAGGGACTGCAACGAAACTCAAGCTCCGAGTTTCACAAACGCCAGAGAACGCAACGTTGCAGACCCTCCTACCAGTTCTCTACCACAGGATTTAAACGCCATGCGATTTTATCTTATTATTAATTGAAATGCCACTCACCCAAGGCCATCGCCTCACAGTTAGGGACCTCATAACGGCGGGGGATCACTCTATGTCCCACAAAAACGACCTTGAACATTAGCCTGCCGCTGCAGCTTAGCAGGGACCCTAACTGTTGAAAACTGGCTCTAACTCAACCCCTAGTCTACACACCGATCGGAATCCTCACTCGGGGCACCAAAATGTGGGGGATAATATGGCCAAAGGTTATCTCTTACCACACCAATCGAAATATAAAATTAATCAACATAAATAAAAATAAAGTCTGAGATCGCCTACCTTATAGTATGAACTATGGTAGCCTATCTCTCAGGATGCCCTAACTAAACATTGTTTTATAAATGGCCATATATATCAATGACTTAGCTATAACTAGGGTCCTGGTTTAGTTCAGAGGATTCCGGCTTCGGTAGATAAGGGTTATAGGTCAGTACTCCGGGCCGAGCGTGGGAATTGTGGTGGAGGAGATCACGGGATACTTCTCTACCGTTCAGATGTTTACTAGCGTCTGATCGGAACTTCAATTTCCGACTCTTAAATAAACTATATATTAATTCGTTACCAAGGGTTCATTCCCTCTTCACGAAATCATATAAATAATTATCAGCATTTAAATTATATAATTATAAAGGTGAACATCGTTTCACAACGATTTAGTGAACATAATATCAAAATATTAACGACCCTAAAGCAAACGGTGGATCGCGTATGCGGTCGCGGGAATATTTAAACTGATCCTCTTTACAGTTCTTCTAAACTTATTTCTACAAGGTTTTATAACTAAATTAACTTGATCAAGGTAATCTTATACAGTACTAAATTACCTAACATTAATTAATCTCTACAATATATACAATCACCGGGTGCTGGTAGGAAATTGTTCACTCTAGTGAGGTTACCCTATCGGAAGGTTGTTGCCAACATTCCCCAGATACCGGTGTAGTCAATTTATTTCTCACACCTTCCCTCAATTTCAGTCAGGCTATATTTGGGTTATAATTTGAACTCAATTTGACCTATTTCAATATAGTAGGGACATGGGGATTTCATTTTTTTCTTTATTGTGATGGCAATCATTGTTCTAAAAATATATTTACCCTAATAATACATGTGCAAGGGTATTCTGAATATTATAAAATTATATTCTTTATTTACAAGGCTTGCATGATTGCAGTATGATTGTTTTTCTGTTATTCACACTTCCTGACTTTTCTTAGATTAAAGGCCATGCTGTCGTTCCTCTTGATTCGTTTTCTTCTGCTTCCATTCCTCAAGTGAGGTATTATAGAGGGGATTCTCTTGGTCCCATCGATAGAGGTACTGCACTGGATCTTGATGTTGCATTTGTATAACATCCTCCTCGTTGTATAATACATTCCGCTGTTGTTGCGTATTCGCACAGGCTCTGCCATTGGTTGGACAGGAATCCACGTGATTGGTCGGTGCTTGAACTCCTGGTATGCCCCGGATGTGGTGACCTTTGGCGGGCAGACTGACCTATTCCTGCAGGGATTAGAGCATGGGTAGGCTTTCCCTGTTGGGTAGACTGTTTCATTGTTGTAAGTACTAGAGCATGGGAATTTCTTTCTGGCTGGGTAGACTGTGTAACTGCTGCAGGTATTGTTTGTTCTTATAGACCCGTCATTTCAATCCTTTATACTTCAACAATACACAAATCAATCCTTCATCTTCTCTCAGTATTCTAGGAGTCTCTTTTTCTCCTGATCTCACATGGAAAGACCATAATACCACCCTTGTTAAAACAGCTTCCCAGAAGGTGGGTGTGCTCAACTGCCTCCAGGGGTTCTTTACCACTGCACAGCTTCTTGTTCTGTACAGAGGCACAGTGTGTCCATGTATTGAGTATTGTTATAGGGGAGGTGTGGTGGAGTGGTCTTGCCACTGGACTGGCAATCCAATGGACCTGGGTTCAAATCCCAATATGTCAATGGGAAGATATTATTGGGATGAAATTGTGCTGTACCTAGTATCAGTGCATTACCACAAAGCCCACCTATACGCCAAATAAATACCCTCATTGTTCCCTGATTATATAGCACTGTATGAATATTTCCATATTCAAAATATGGTACAGGGTGTTACGACCGGGCACTCGGGTACACTAGGGCTCTCAAACAGGACTCGAGTATGGCTCGCTGCCACAACGGAAACACACGATCCCAACCCCAGAGTACTGCCAGCCGAACAAAAAACACCAATACCCTCCAGAGTTCTATCTGCTATAACGGGGTATACAAGAACTCGGTACTAGCGTTTCACAACAGACTAATAAAGAGACGGGAGTTATCTAGTCTGGTCAACAATCAAACAAAGAAGTAAATACAACAACACCAAAGAATAGTGTTGGCCGAAGCCGAAGTAATCCACCCTTGACTAAGAACTTAAGAAGTCCTCCACCCTCTACTTCGGATCGGCACTATTACGTTACGTTAAACAATAGTCCTCGAGCATCGAGCAAGGAATCTTCTGATAAAGTTAGATGCTTCTCGGATACTCGTAAGAAGTAAGTATCGGATTTTGAACAGCAATTCAATAAGCAACACACTGGCAATTAACTAATATTAAAGGCTTTAAATTGACATAAGAAGAATTATAAGAATAGACAGTAGTATATGGCAAACATATAAAAGAAGTACTCCGACTATGCACTGGCAATAGCCTACTAGGATTGTGCTCGGGGGCCACTAATCTCTAAAGTAGCTATGCGTGCCACACATGAAATCAATAGTGCATAAACAATAACATACATAAGGAAAGCTTCAATACTATGCTGTATCTGCTGACCGAGCAAAGTCTAGCTGGGATGTAGTAGGCTAGGAAACAATGGCTGAGCAAGCGGCTCGTAGCCTAGCGAGGTCCTTAAGACTGTGCGGCCAAATTACGGTAATTGACGGGATGCTCTCTTGAGAGATCCAGATCACTAGTATCTGGTTCTCTCCTGGCGATCCTCTCAAAGTCAAGCAAACGAGTTAGCACAGTGCTGAGTGGCAGAGGCAAAAGCCCTCACTCGCAACACAGTGCTAAACTCACAAGGTACACAGTCAGAAAGACCACCTAGGCTTTCCAAGTCTCCGTTGCGATTATACAGGTTCAACAAAACCTAATACACATCGGGAATCACAACTCTAGTAGCCTTATCCCAGTCTAGCATCACCTAGATCAGCAGAAAACAGGAACATGAATAATCATACACAGGGAAATGCATATACGAGTGCAACAAACATTAATCAATCCTATTCTAGTTATCCCTTCCAAAATAGGCTATCTAATAGGCATATATCTCGTGAGAACTCAAGCGACAATACTTTGGCTGACTAAATCTGCACCAAAGGGGTCATTGAGGTTATAAAGGGTCGGGAAGAGAAGAAGGTAGGCGGTACAGAGAGTAGGGAAAGTTCACATCAGTCGGAAGAATTTATATAGTTGCAAGGGATATGAGAAGTCGCTCTGCCTTATGAGTTCTGAGGAAAATGCGGCGAGACCTCCCTTTTTATACTCGGCCCTCTAGTGAGCATATCGCCAACTACTAAGGACCGCCCACTAGCAATCATTACGTAATATTCTCTCTCAATCTGGGATCGACAAAGGATTTCCCACGCACTGAGGGGGAGGAGGGAAGAGGGAATTAGGCCTACCTGCCGCATGGCCCACTCACTGGCCCCCCGTACTCACTCTCTCTCCTCTCATCATTACAAATAAGTCCCACACACAACACTTATAACTAATGATATAAAATAGAACTCGTTGACTCAGATGAAAACAAAATACATATTTATAATACTTATAGTACAACGGCTCACATAAACTAAGTTAGGAAACTTTACACAGACTACAGCCAAAGTTCCTGCCCTGACGATCCTAGCGAGAGTGGGGCCTGACTGGGCGTTCTGTACAGCATGCTCATACTCGACATGCGTCACACCTCCCCCAAGATTTTACTTGCTCAACCCTGAGCTAAAATCTGACACACAGAACCCCATCAAGCCCCCCACACCCAGCGACCGCACGGCACTAAAACAAAGCTGAGTTTATCACTAAAACACATCGTATTAAAAAAAAAAAAAAAAATCACATTTTATAACTCCTCCCAACAATAGCAAAAGACACAATATCATGCTCCCAGAGCGAGCTTACAGCAGCTCAGCCGTTTGATAGTTCGTGGACTACTCAAACTCTATAGGCTATGACAAACTTATACAATTATCTATATCAAAAAGAAAGAGTTTTTATATGATTTTTATATTTTAATATGTTTTTTTTCCGGCTGCACTATAAGGGCAGCCTATTTTCTTCTATACCAAATGCTCAACTCCTGCTTTACGACCCAATACGCTGGGCTACAATCGCGAGCCAACAAGCACCAAGCGCAAAATACTATTCAAACTAAAGCAGGAGGCTACCCGTGTGTCAATCTACCCAGGATCATATACCCTTGAACGACCATCTGCAACCACGTTGTCCCAACCGGCAATATGGCGTATGTCCAGGTTATATACCAATAACCTTAGTGACCACCTGGTCAGCCTCATATTCCGATTGTGAAACTGGTCCAAGATCTTGAGAGGGTGATGATCTGGACCATAGGCTGGAACATAGACCTCGAAATGCCCCAGCCCATCCTCGTCCTTTACAATTTCATTCATCAGGTTCTGAAACGTTGCTGGTGCATTCTTAAGTCCGTCAGGCATAACATTGCACTGGTAGGTACTCCCGTCCACAACATCCAGCTCTGCTTGCACCATAGGCTGTCGAGCAGGATTTATACGGTAGGGAATTAAACTGAGCCTTGCACTATCTCCAGCCTGCATGTCGGATTCTACCCCGTACATCAGGCTTGGAGAAGCAACAAACATGCGAAAGTACTACCATAGCCTAGTAAACAACTGCCTTGCACTGTCTCCACGAACAACATGCCTAGTGCCCTCCCACAACCCAGCCGAGACCGCAGCTTCTAACCTGTAGTCTCCCTCCTTCTCCACCTTCGTCCCTACAACAGCCAGGTCATGAGAGGGACAATCAGTACCACCTGTGCAGTCACTCCCATAGTTCATTATTGCTAAGGCTTCCCCGCCGATACCGTACATGCGCACCCCCGCATTCCTTGTGACGACATCTGCCTGCTCAGCATCACCGCTTTTAAAGACATGGCCAGATACAGTTGGTCTATGGTAGGGCTGTTGCATTAGACTAGAGCAGCATTGGGAGGCTATGTGACGACCGGGCACATCCACTCCACAGCCAACCTCACCAATCTGCTCAATGTCCTCCTTTTGACCACCATCCTTGGCAGCCATGGGTCGACCCTGACCTGGCAACCATGCCAAAGCCTCGTCGCCCACCTTGAACCACCGAAATAACGAGGCTAACGGCCTTTCAACATTCACGTGACCTGCCCGTGGAACATCTTGCACCGCCCGAGTTGTGAGACTCAGGGGCTCGGCACGACCAGTGGGGTATGAACCGAGCTGGTGCTGGAGTGCTGCACACTGCTGCTCAGGCAGGTGCTCTAGCGCTTCCACAGCCACCAGACTCGTGTCCCCCGCCCACTGCTCCGCCGAGACATGACAATCCCTACTCTCCTCCACCTGTGCCCTACTGCCCCCCTCTCCTTCTCCACCTTGGCCGCGGCAGACCAACGCAGGGACAGTAGGCTGCTCAGGTGGTTGCCTCACAAACTCCTCCACCAGGTTCACATGACATGCTTCCCCGTCCTCGTGTTTGATCTCGACAGCCCCATTACCACACTTCTGAACCTCCGGATCCTCCAACTGCAGTTTACAAATATCTGAAGGAACCAACCTGTCTAGATGCTTCCGAAGCAACCCAAGTCCTCCCCCAATATCAAACTGAGCAACCCTTTTTTCTCTCCGTGTGTAACGTTGCTGCCTCGGAGTCTCTTCCTGCCCTACCTCCTCACTAGCTGTGACAGGTCCTGGGGCCTCTCCAGACTCTAACATAGGGGCCAATACTGAATCACCCAGGAGAGCCGCCGAGTCAAAACTCTTAAAACCAACTCCAGCTTTAGCCTCCTCCTGTTGATCGTTCCTCTGCTGGTCTGAAGACGGAGGACTAGGCTGTGACACTTTATCTGCCCGAGCTCGGGTGACAACACACGCCATGGGTTGTGTCTGGCACCGCTCGACCCACTCTTGCTCTTCCCCACTCACGTCGGCCGGCCTCTCGGCAACGACTAAGGGTAGAACCTCAGAAGCGGGCATTGCAAAGTCGTTGCCGAGAAGAAGGTCGACGCCCTCCACTGGCAGTTCTCCACAATCCCGACATCCAATTCACGTGCCACACCATCCACCTCCAACTCCAACCGCACCAGCGGGTATGACCGAGTTGCATTAATACCCTGCACCACTACCACCCGAGCCGCATTTATAGGGTAGCCAGTCAAGTTATTCATCAGTGTCTGGGAAGCACCTGTATCACGCAAGACCTCTACTCCATGCTTGCGCCCCGCCCACATCACGCAACCCCGCCCTCTATGGTCGCAAAAAGCATCCTGAGCAGGGTTCGAGCCTCCCAGGTGCTTCTGCATTGGCTGTGCCTCAGCCTCTGACGAACTGCCCCGGGCAAACTCAGAAGACTTCGGAGACACACCAATGTTGCAGGCCAAAGACACAGCTGCTGTAGGTGGTTTGCTAGGACAGACTCTTGCAAAGTGCCCCTTTTCATGACAATGATAACACTCCAACTCCCCTCTGGGCTTCCCTTGGTACTGGGAAGGGCCCGGCCCCTTCTTAAATGGGACGGTGCTAGTCTTGTGGTCAGTCTTGGTATCATGGCTCTTGTACTTATTTGCATAATGTATATCACTAACTCGGGGGGGTGGGGCGTCACGCCCCTTGTTACCTGCCTCACTACGCTGGGCAGACCCGCACCCACGAATTAGTGATAGCCGGAGGTCAGCCATCTCAGCTGCCTCCTGTAGAGTTTTTGGGTTCTTTTCTTTAATGGTTAAAGTCATTTCTGCACCTGTACACTTATAAAACTGCTCGAGCAGAAACAGCTCAGTCAACTGTTCGGCCGTCTCAGCTTTCTCAGAACGTGTCCAGTTTGTAAGTGCATCTTTTAAGTCCCGGGCATGTTCAAGAAAGGTCGCCTCCCTAGTCTTCGTAACACCCCGAAACTTCAATCGATATGTTTCTGGTTGCAACTCGTATGCCCGTAGGACAGCTCTCTTCAATTCTGGGTAGTCAATGCAAGACTCTAAAGGTAGTGCATCATAAGCCTTCAGACCCTTACCCGTAAGTCTTGAGGAGACTAGAGCTGCCCACTTCTCTTCAGGCCAATTATGCTCCCTACACTTCTTCTCAAAACGATTAAAAAATTCTGTGACTTCAGTTTCACTAAATGCCGGCACCAATTTGACTAAGTGGGACAAGGACTGCTCTCTTACTTGGCCCTCACGGCCCATCCGAGTCCCTGTCGACTCTGCACGAGTCTTATCTAAATCTATTTGAGCACAATATTTCTCTGAGTCGTACTTAAGCTCAGCCTCGTGCCTCCTAGTCTCAGCCTCAATCTCATGCCTCCTAGTCTCATTCTCCTGCTTCCTAGCCTCATTCTCCTGCTTCCTAGCCTCATTCTCAATTTTAGCAAGCTCAAGTCTAAATATCATATCTGGAGACAGGCAGGAAGAGGGAGCTGCCACTACTGAAGGAGGGGGGACAAAAACTGGGGAACCACCATGTGCACCGCCCGAGGGCACTCCAATCTGCCAATTCTCATCCCTCTGTGGGAGAGTGCTAATCTCCGGCAACTGAGTGGACGGCACTGTGGGAGTCGAGTGAGAGGGGATCTGGGGAGGAACCCCCCCAAACGCCCTCTCCTCCGAAACCCCATGTCGCCCACGCAACACCCAGGAAATCAGCTCCCTCTTGGACATCCCTATTACATTGGATAGGCCCAAAACCTTGGCTATCAGGTGCAAGCCATAAATATCCACCCCAGTCAGCCTCTCCTCCGTCACGTGGTACCGCTTACTCACAAAAACTCTAGCATCCTCCTCACTGATTACTAACGGCACCTCTTCAACTGGCATCTCTCGCTCCTCGTCAGTGCTAGGGCACGACATACTGAAGTCCACAAAAAAATTCTCGAGACAAAAGTGTTAAACTTCCTTATGCAAGCACTAATTACTAAATTAACTGGAGTCTCTTAAATGCTCTACTAATTGCCATACAAAAAAAATATTCTTCAATATGCACGCTAAAGTACAAACAAACAAATGTTGTACAACTCTGCAAAAATTTATACTGTTCACAAAATCCTAAGCAAGGTCGCCATTTGTTACGACCGGGCACTCGGGTACACTAGGGCTCTCAAACAGGACTCGAGTATGGCTCGCTGCCACAACGGAAACACACGATCCCAACCCCAGAGTACTGCCAGCCGAACAAAAAACACCAATACCCTCCAGAGTTCTATCTGCTATAACGGGGTATACAAGAACTCGGTACTAGCGTTTCACAACAGACTAATAAAGAGACGGGAGTTATCTAGTCTGGTCAACAATCAAACAAAGAAGTAAATACAACAACACCAAAGAATAGTGTTGGCCGAAGCCGAAGTAATCCACCCTTGACTAAGAACTTAAGAAGTCCTCCACCCTCTACTTCGGATCGGCACTATTACGTTACGTTAAACAATAGTCCTCGAGCATCGAGCAAGGAATCTTCTGATAAAGTTAGATGCTTCTCGGATACTCGTAAGAAGTAAGTATCGGATTTTGAACAGCAATTCAATAAGCAACACACTGGCAATTAACTAATATTAAAGGCTTTAAATTGACATAAGAAGAATTATAAGAATAGACAGTAGTAAATGGCAAACATATAAAAGAAGTACTCCGACTATGCACTGGCAATAGCCTACTAGGATTGTGCTCGGGGGCCACTAATCTCTAAAGTAGCTATGCGTGCCACACATGAAATCAATAGTGCATAAACAATAACATACATAAGGAAAGCTTCAATACTATGCTGTATCTGCTGACCGAGCAAAGTCTAGCTGGGATGTAGTAGGCTAGGAAACAATGGCTGAGCAAGCGGCTCGTAGCCTAGCGAGGTCCTTAAGACTGTGCGGCCAAATTACGGTAATTGACGGGATGCTCTCTTGAGAGATCCAGATCACTAGTATCTGGTTCTCTCCTGGCGATCCTCTCAAAGTCAAGCAAACGAGTTAGCACAGTGCTGAGTGGCAGAGGCAAAAGCCCTCACTCGCAACACAGTGCTAAACTCACAAGGTACACAGTCAGAAAGACCACCTAGGCTTTCCAAGTCTCCGTTGCGATTGTACAGGTTCAACAAAACCTAATACACATCGGGAATCACAACTCTAGTAGCCTTATCCCAGTCTAGCATCACCTAGATCAGCAGAAAACAGGAACATGAATAATCATACACAGGGAAATGCATATACGAGTGCAACAAACATTAATCAATCCTATTCTAGTTATCCCTTCCAAAATAGGCTATCTAATAGGCATATATCTCGTGAGAACTCAAGCGACAATACTTTGGCTGACTAAATCTGCACCAAAGGGGTCATTGAGGTTATAAAGGGTCGGGAAGAGAAGAAGGTAGGCGGTACAGAGAGTAGGGAAAGTTCACATCAGTCGGAACAATATATATAGTTGCAAGGGATATGAGAAGTCGCTCTGCCTTATGAGTTCTGAGGAAAATGCGGCGAGACCTCCCTTTTTATACTCGGCCCTCTAGTGAGCATATCGCCAACTACTAAGGACCGCCCACTAGCAATCATTACGTAATATTCTCTCTCAATCTGGGATCGACAAAGGATTTCCCACGCACTGAGGGGGAGGAGGGAGGAGGGAATTAGGCCTACCTGCAGCATGGCGCACTCACTGGCCCCCCGTACTCACTCTCTCTCCTCTCATCATTACAAATAAGTCCCACACACAACACTTATAACTAATGATATAAAATAGAACTCGTTGACTCAGATGAAAACAAAATACATATTTATAATACTTATAGTACAACGGCTCACATAAACTAAGTTAGGAAACTTTACACAGACTACAGCCAAAGTTCCTGCCCTGACGATCCTAGCGAGAGTGGGGCCTGACTGGGCGTTCTGTACAGCATGCTCATATTCGACATGCGTCACAAGGGGGACAATGCCTAGTGAGTTCATTGCTCAATAGGTGGCGTTCTGAGAGTGAGGGTCCGAGTCTAGGAGGTGAGACAGTGAAGCACTGAAGCGAGGCAGCTTCAGAGATCGGGCTGCTTCGAGCCATGAGTGAGCAACTAAGCCCCATGCATCCTGTGAAGGCAAGATGGTTGCAGCTAAAAGTGCTTCACATGTCTCACCCCCTAGACTGGAACGAGACCTTACGGGCTTCACTGTTCATAACGGATGAATGTACAGGCTCTCAGCCTATGCCCGAGAGGGAGTAGTTGGAATATAGAAAACAAAAATGTGAGGGTAGGATCCTCTCACACAACACTTCTCGGCAAAGTAGAGTAGAAAGCCTTTCGTTCTCATTAACTCGCGTCCACTCACCGACTCTTTGCAATATCCCTCTCTTTGTTCCTCAGAGTTCTCTCAGCGTATACCACCTCATGTACGAAGAGTACGTAGCACCTGTCTTGTAACACAATCCCATCCCCACTCTGTGCAATTCTCCAGTCCAAGAGTGAAACGATATTCCCAAACCTTCTTCTATTCAACACCTGAGCTCTGGAACTCTCTCCCTGAATCCATCTTCCCCTCATCCTATGACTTAAATTGCTTGAAGCTCCAGTGTGTCCAGGCATTTTGGCTCGAAGATTCCTTGATTTTGGCCCTGTCACTCTTTCAACTGGGGGAGGCACTCGTCACAGGCAGTTCTGCCTTTTGTCTCCCTCATCCACATAGAACAAAATATAATAATAAAACATCATTTTTATATCTATATAATTGTTTAATTTTCTGTGTCTGTTTTGATGTTTTCCGTTGTCTTTTATGTTTCGTATTTACCGATTCCGCAAGGAAGACGGCTGTGTTTGGCTGAAGTGAGGTATATATTTCACTTTTGTATTCATTGATTGATCTATTTATATATTTATTTATTATATGTTTTCGTCTCCGGAACCTTTGATGCACGTCTCCTCCTAAACAGCTGCCTCCACGGCATTGAACACAAATGAAAGGTAGTACCAATATTATTCGCAGAGCCAAATTAAACAAAGTGTACTTGCCCGATTTCTGCTACCGATTGTGGTGGCTCTTGCACCGTGAGACTGTCGAAAACGGAATGTAGCGGAATCGGAATATAGTGAATTAATCCATCATAAATATTATTTCACTTGTACAGTTGGCCAAATAAGTGTAGTCGTGGCAGCAAGTATATTTTGATCAATAATTGGTATCAGCACTATCTAAGCATTAATTCATCGTTTCCAGTGACATATAAACATGCTCCTATCTTTAGACACCCTCTTTAACATCTGACAGACATTAATACAGCATAGAGCGAGCAAAATGTAATGACAGCAGAGGCACAAATTATTTGGCCAACTATACGTTAACCATTCCAGCCCGGGTGTCATTTTAAAATCCCTATGCTTGAAAGCGTGCTTTGAAAGCCGCGCGGTGAAAATTTAGTTTACAGGGTCGATCGCAGTGCCATCAAGTCTCAACTACAACGCTTATCAGTTCGTACGTGCCCGCCATAGAGAGATATAGCGAAAATATGTCTTCCGGTGCGTCTGATTCTGTGCAACCTCCTGCGCGCCCCACCGCTATCCCGCTAGCTACGTCGACGCCTACTGTGAGCGAGAAATAGCCTGAACATAAGAAAGCGAAGGTTTTGTTGAGTGAAAGTACCATTGAGAGAGAACTTTTGGCCATAGAAACTGAAAGTGAAAGTTCAAGTTCTTTCGAAGAAAGCAGTGGTGAAAGCTTGGTTGACAAACTAAAAGACATAAGTGAAGTTGAGTTCGAGGGCTTTGAGGGTGATGATGCAGTTGATGTGTATGGAAGAGAAGACAGTAGTGAGGACCCTGATGTTGAAGTGTTCAAGGAAGGTGAAATAGAACTTCCTAGTGTAGTTGAACCTAGGCCTACCCCACTGCCATCTTTGCTTGCTCAGCCTAGGCCTACCACAGAACCTTCCCCCTTGCCTGCTCGTACGCCCTTGAAAGTGGGCAAATACTTTTATAAGCAAACTTTAGTGAAAAGTGCGGCCAAAAAAGCACGCAGGGCGGCAGAAGCAATAAAGGAAGCAACAAGTAGTAGTGACAATTACAATGACGCCGCCCTGCTCTAGCGACCACCCGCATTCCTTTGTCTCCACGCCTTGACCCGGGACGCCGCGCGGGTCATCCACAGCCCTCAACTTTATCTTTCCCTCAGGATTAGCAAAGGGCCACTACATGTGGTACTAGTGGTGCGGCATTGTCCTCCCACAGTGTACCACAGGCCTCATCAGATCGGCGAGCTGTGTTTGGAGGGGAGAAGCCCTCAGCTCGCTGCAAAAAGAGTCCAACTCCTGAGCCTGAGCATCCCATTGTTCCACCCCACGCAGCTTCCGACCCACCACTCCGCAGACGCCCGGTCACTTCTTTGCCGGAACTAAGCCCCGAAGACGATGTCAACTACCCAAACATTGCCCCAGATGACCTGACATCACCTGAGGAGGAGGAGGAAGTGGAAGAAGAGGAGATACCGACATAGCGAGTTCGAGGGCGGGGGCGAGGCCGTGTCAGTCGTGGGCGTGCGACTCAGCCTGCCAACGCTGCTGCCGCTGCCACTGCCCGTGGCCATGGGCGTGGGCGTGGGTGTGGGTGTGCCCCTTCATCAGAGTTGTTTGTCTGGACTGATGGGGCAGATTTTGAGCCAGATGTTCCTGCTTTTGACGAGGAGCAGGTTGGCTCAGGGGTGTCAGCAGCATATCCCTGTGGCCCAGATGCAACCCCTAGTGAACTTTTTTGTGGGTTTTATAACAACGAGGTCATGGAATACCTGGTGGAGGAAACCAACAACCATCACAGCATCTGTGCAAACTTTCTTAGAAGGAAAACAAGTGCCAAGGTTGTGGCATGGCGACCTGTCACTGTGCCAGAACTGTATGTTTTTCTAGCACTTACTATGCTGATTACACACATCAGAAAACATACACTGGCAGATTACTGGATAACCGCCGATCTCATCACAACCCCAGCCTTCGGGAAATATATGTCCAGGGACAGATATTTTGACATTCTGTCCTATCTGCACCTGACCAACGGCATGGCAGTCCACCTTCAAGATCGGTTTTGGAAGATCAGGAAGTTGTACAAAATGATACGCCATCGGTTTACCACCTACCTGATTCCTTTCCAGAAGATGTGCCTCGACGAGTTTCTGGTCCTGTTCCGGGGGAGGCTGCATTTCCGCCAATATATTCCGTCGAAGAGCCACCGCTTCGGCATCAAACTCTTTGTCCTCTGCGACTGCCAGATGGGATATGTTCTGGACTTTGTGGTCGACAGCGGCAGTGGTGGCGAGATAGTTACTGACCCTGACATAGGATTTGCCGGTGATGTCGTGGAGAAAATGATGGAGAAATACTTCCACAAGAACCACATACTCTACACTGACAATTACTACACGTCGCCCATCCTAACCAAGTACCTACATGACCGAAAGACCGGAACTGTCGGCACAGTCAAGGCCAAGAGGAAAGGCATGCCATTATACCCAACCAAGACGAAGAAGACGGAGGTGTTCCACAAGAAGAGTGGCTCCATCCTCTCTATCCATTGGCATGACCAGCGGAAAGTAAACCTCCTCACCACATGCCACAAAGCCGAGATGGTCGCCACTGGGAAAGTGGATCGAAAGACCAAAAATCCCATCCAGATACCAGCTGCTGTCCTGGATTACAACCTGAACATGCGCCTCATAGATAAGTCCGATATGCAGATGGGCTTCATCGACTGCCTGTGAACATCCTGCTGGTGGTCGACATGTCAGCCCTCAACGCCTACAATATCTACCGACTGAGGACTCCCGGACCCAGGAAGTACAAGTCACTGCGCAAGTTCCACAAGCAGGTGATACTAGAGCTCCTGGAAGAACATGCTGTAGCCGGGAGACCTTTACAAAGACCAGGCAGGCTGGACCGCACGGCGTGTGCTGACTATTTCAGGAAGCACCAGCTCACCCCCCCTTCCTCCCAAAGTACCAGGTGGTACTGCCAAGAGTCAGAAGAGGTGCTATGTCTGTAGCCACACAACCCGCAGACCCCATAAAGCGAGCAAAACCATATGGGTATGCCCCGAGTGTGAAGCGGCACTGTGTGCTGGACACTGCTTCAACGATTTTCACACTCTAGTACAATATTGAAGTGCCCGTGACAATGAGAGTGAAAGTGACACTAATATGTAAGCTATAATAATATAAAATAATGAGTAAGAGTGAAAGAGACACAAATAACAGTAATAATAAGTGCCTGTGACAATGACAGTGAAAGTGACACTAAAATGTAGGCTATAATAATATACAATAATGAGTAAAAGTGAAAGAGACACAAATAACAGTAATAATAAGTGCCTTCATAACAATATGAACTAGTGAAAGTAACACTAAAATATAGGCTATATAATAATAAAACTGAGTAAAAGTGAAAGAGACACTATCTATCTATCTATCTATTACCTGACGCCGTGATCCCCGAAGGGGTGGCTACGAACAAACCGCCCCCATGCACCTCTGTCCCCAGTCAGTCGACGCCCCTCCTCCCAAACCAGCACCGCCTTCATCCATATACTTCCTCACTACATCCTTCCACCTCTCGTTCGGTCTACCTCTCCCTCTCTGTCCTTCCACCTTGCTCTCGTACACCCTCTTAGTCATTCTCTCACTTTCCATACGTTCCATAATTATGGCCGAACCATCTCAAGTTGTTCCTTTTCACACTTTCCAGCACATCTACCTCCACACCACACCTCCTTCTTACTTCCTCATTCGTCTGTCTATCCCTCCATGTAACTCCACACGCACTTCTTAACCCCTAAATGTCGGTGCGCAACATAAGTCGACTATAATAAATCTGGACTATCTGGCGGCGCGCGACATAGGTCGTGTGGCAATTTCAGCACGTAATGTTGCTGAGAGAGAGAGACAAGTGGTGGCAGGAGAATAGCGAACGTATGACTGCTCCAGACCACTGCGGCGAACCTACTGACACGAATCCCACCTCCTCCCTCCCTCTCTCACTCGCTACATACTGAATTGTATGGGGAAAGTACCGAATTACATGCTTTTTGCACTCGTGTTGCGCGGTTGTTGCAAGAAAACTAGCCGTCATAAAAGGATCGTTGTGGTGTCATTGGAAAGCTCTGTTTATGCCCTTTCAGGGATAGATACTTGTTTTACGCTCTGGGTCTTATTTAGGCATGAAAATGATCATGTAAACAGCCCTATTTTGGCTAAAAACACCCCACTGGGCGGTACATATAAATAAACCGCTAGGCCGCTAATAAGGTGTTAAGTATCTCATTGCCACCGCTCTCAATCTTGGTCTGAGTCTCTTCTCGAACGTCCATGCTTCGCTTCCGTAAGTCAGTGTCGGGATTACCACACTGTCATGCAAGGACTTCTTCACTTCCATACTGACCGCCCTATTTCTTGTTCCTGCTTTCAACGTTCCTACAACCCTCTTCCCCTGTTGCACCCTCTCCCGCACTTCTTCATCCATAGTTCCATCTTTACTCAACACACTGCCCAGATACTTAAGTGAGCTGACAATCTCCATAGCCTGACCATTCAACGTCACCTCACACTCTGTGGCTTCACCCCTCTCGAAGACCATAACCTTGCTCTTCCCCTCATTTACCTTCAGATTCTGTTTTTCGCACACTGTTCCAAACATATTTACCAGACCCAGCAACTCCCATTCATTATCGCTCATCAGAACTGTATCATCAGCAAACAGCAGTACAGGTAGCTTCCACTCATTTCCCTCCCTTATCAGCGATACACCAACATCCACTGCTCTTCCCTGTATCTCTTTCACGACTCCATCCTGTACAGTAAACAACCACGGAGACATAACACACCCCTGTTTCAACCCAACATTCAGGTCAAAGAACTCGCTCTGCTCACTCTCCACACGTACTGCCGCCTTTGCACCCTCATACATGCTCCTCACTGCTTTCAGCAACTTGCCATTTACTCCACATATTCTAAGTACTTTCCACAAACCTTCTCTATCCACTCTGTCATAGGCCTTCTCCAAGTCCATAAAGGCAACATACACCTTTTGTTGCTTCTCCAGATATTTCTCCACAACACAATTCAGGGTAAAAATCTGATCTACACATCCTCTTCCCTTCCGAAAACCTCCCTGCTCGTTGCCTATCCATTTCTCCGTTCTCACTCTCACTCTCTCAATCACTACCCTACTGAATACCTTCCCTACTACGCTTAGAAGGCATA
This sequence comes from Lithodes maja, assembly GCA_037953745.1. NCBI lineage: Eukaryota > Metazoa > Arthropoda > Malacostraca > Decapoda > Lithodidae > Lithodes > Lithodes maja. Next base: position 78,997 of record JBAKBP010006982.1, read on the forward strand.
TTCCTCGGTGGTTACCATACACTCCTCTTTCCCCTTTGCCCTAATATAGGGGGACTATTATGCCAGTCTTCCAGTCATCAGGTGCACTCCCCTTCTCCCATCCTAGTTTGCACATTTTCCATACCCATTCGATCACTATCTCACCACCATGCCTCAGCATTTCCCCACACACTCCATCTGTTCCTGGCGCTTTCCCCAACTTCACTCTTTTCATGGCTTCCCACACTTCTGACCTCCTGATCCCCACCTCCTCCTCCACTACTTCTCTCCTTCTCTCTCCCATACCCCATCCAATTATGTGTGCTGGCGCTCCATTCCTTACGTTTAGCAACTCGGTGAAGTACTCTGTCCATCTTTCGACTCTCTCTTGCTTCTCGGCTAGCATTCTCCCATTCTTATCTTTCACACCCTTACTGTTTCCCTGCTACCTTCCCTAACTTTCTTGACTTCTTTCCAGAACAGTGTCTTACACTCCCTCCATTTTACACTCAGATTCCATCCAAATTCCTCATCTACTCTACTCTTACTTTCCTTCACTACTCTCTTCACCACTCTCTTTCTCTCCATGTACCTCTCTCATTTCTGACTCTCCAAATCTTCATTCCCTCTACTACCCAACCACTCTCTATACGCTTTCTTCTTGTCTTCCACAGCTATTTTTACCTCTTCTGTCCACCATGCTGTACCTTTCACTCCCCTCCCTCTTCTCCTTACTCCATACACCTCACATGCTGCACAGATCTCTCCCTTAAACACTTTGCTCATCTCCTCCACATCTTCCAGGTCAAACCCACCTAGTCGTCTTTCTACTGCTCTCCTGTATTCTTCCCTGATTTCTGCCTCCTGTAACCTCTCCACCCTCCTCGCCATTTCACCTTCCTCTCGCCTCCCTCCAGCTCTCCTCACCCACTTCTTTTGTATCCTAATTCTAGCTACTACTACATAATGATCAGACAGTCCCCCTCCAATACCCCTGCATCCAGCACAGATTTCTTCATTCATTCATCCACACATATATAATCAATCAGTGCCTTTCGTTCCACCACTGTCTTATCCTTATCCTTCATCTTCCACACCACTTTCCATGTGTACCTGTGTATCATTCTGTGTTGGATATCCACAGCCTCCTTCCCACACATACGTCCACAAGTGCACTACCATTCCCATTCACCTCTGATGGAACGCCCCACCCTCCCACCACTCCATCAACTTTCCTATCGCCCATCTTCCCATTCATATCCCCAATCAGATATATTCTTTCATTCTTGTCAAACTTATGCAGGCAACCCTCCACATTCACCCAGAACTCCTCTTTCTTTCTTTCTTGCAAGTTTATCCTCTGTCGGAGCATACACACACACAATCACCCACATTTGTATTCCTACTTTCATTCTCACCCACACAATCCTTGAACCCACAGACCCATAGTCTCCTACACGCTCCTTCCATTTGTTACTTACAAACAAACACGCACCTTCTCTCGCTGCTCCCTCACTCACTCCAGCACACACAGCCATTCCAAACTCCCACTCTCTCACATCTTTACCCCATTCCACATACATCCAGCCTGGCATTCACTAACACTTCCAGTATCTCTCTCTCTTTTGTGTCATCTTTTATGCCTCTCACATTCCACGTTGCTATTTTAAGATTGTCCGTAAGATTGTCCATAGTCAGTCGGGGTTCATCAGCACAGGGTCCGTCTGCATCCGAGGCTGTTTGTTCGTTTTTCGTTGCTACGTTGTTACGACCGGGACTCGTATAAAACAAGGGCTCTTAATCATTGGATTAGAAAGGCACACAGCCACAACGGTAACACTAGATCCAACCCTCGAACTTATAATGCCGGCGCACTAAAACACCTATACCCTCCAGAGTTAAATCTGTGATAGCGGGGTATCCTCTAACTCGGTATAAATGCACTACTACTACAGGCTGATGATCTCTGATACAGCCTGACCACAACAACATACAATTACGTTAATAATGTATACAAGGAAAAAGATAGAGAGCTTAATTGGTATAATTAAAGTTACTCTAAACAATAATAAACTGTCACTCCTATATTAAAGAAAGTGAATGAAAGTCCTAAAGCATCGAACAGGAATCTTCTGAAGAAAGTCTGATGCTGCTTAAGATGATCGAATCGGATTTTGAACTGTTATATAGAGCAGGAACAAGATATGACAAGTGTAGGGACATACAGTGTTAATTTGCACGGGAATAACGATAAATGCGCAATAGTATTATCTCCAACAACAAAAGAAGTACTTCCTCAGGCAACGCAAAAGCCTGCTCGGGCTGTGCAACGCAACAACAACCAAGGCTTACAATCAACGTGAATAAAAATGCTGCAGACATAACATAAGAGTTTATAATCCTAATCGGGTGTCTGCTAGGCGAATAAAGTCTAGCTGGGATGTCGTAGGCTAGGAAACAATGGCTGAGCAAGCGGCTCGTAGCCTAGCGAAGTCCTTAACCTGAGACGTGCGCATGGGGGGTATGAGACACCACACTCCTGTGCGCACGTATTTGAGCTGCTCCCATCACTAACATCGTTATTTTACCATAAATAGCATTAATACTTATCCATATGCGCCTATTATAGGTTGATTATAAAGGTATTAACCTGTTACAACAATAAAACAAGTGGAAACAGCATTTGGATGGTCAAAATTGGCGATACAGGCTGGGAGTTACATAATGTATGGCTGAGGCAACCTCCCTCCCCCCCACTTTTCCCCACGTCTGGAGAGAGACTGTCGATCGATACTCTCTCTCTCTCTCTTGCACTCGCTTGGTAACAGTGATGACAATGCCCTGCTTGCAACTCGCTAATGTTAGCACGAAAATACACCACAGAATAAGGGAATAACAGGGAAAATAGGTGATAACTGAAGGAGGTGAGGAAAGTGGGGAAGGAGGGGAGGTGGAGGAGTGATATTTGGCATGGCCCAGGGGAAAAAAAATATAAAAAAACAACAAAAAATTTGTTTTGGGGTGTTTTAAATGGATTTTTTTTTCCCAGACTCGTAAGAGTCTTCCCGCAGTCGCCCGGGGAAACTCTTAAGAGTCTTCCCGCAGCTCCTGGGTTAAGACTGTATGGCCAAATTACGTTAAATGACGGGGTGCTGTCTTGAGAGGTCCAGATCGCTAGTATCTGGTTCTCTCCTGGCGACCCTCTTCAAGTCAAAGCAAAACGAGTTAGCACAGTGTTGGGTGGCAGAGGCAAAAGCCCTTACTCGCAACACAGTGCTAAACTCACAAGGTACACAGTCAGAAAGACCACCTAGGCTTCCCACGCATCCGTTGCGATTGTACAAGTTCAACAAAACCTGGTACACATCGGAAATCACAATATCAATAGCCTCACCCCAGTCTAGCATTAAATAGCCCAGCAGACAACCAAGAAATAGGTAGGGAGACACCGCGAGTGTGTCGAACCTCTACAGACAAAATGTTAACCCCTCCAAAATGTCTAACTAAACATGAAATATCTGAGAGCTTCAGCATATAATACGATGGCCGATATATGAAATCGTGCAGAACCAAAGGGGAGTTATGATGTTAAATAGATTAGAAGCATAAGAGGTAAGAAGTTGAGAGAGAGAGAAAGTGTTCTATAGGTGGAAGTCGGGGACAGATGGCAAGGGAGGTGTGAAGGGTATGCTGGTTAGGCAAGCTCTGAGCAAGGAAGGCACAAAGGCAGCAGGGAGTGTGGGGGCCTACTTCCTGCCGCGGCAGGAGGGCGGCAAGGCGGCCAGCCACTCAGAGGGCCCAGCCGTGGCATGACGTCACCGAGACAACACGTAACACTACGCGCACAACACTCTGCCTCCTGCACTTACTCACTCACACTCTCTAGCTGTATCATTCAGTCTTATACATTAAACTTATAACTGATGATATAAAATATAATGCATTGTCACAGATGAAAATAAAGACCACTTCTATACTGCCTGTGACATGACGATTCACAAGAAGGAAAGTATAACATTCTCTGATAACTGTAGCCCATTTCACTGCCCTGGCGAGCGCTAGTGGCTACCGGGAGGCGATTCTGCCAACGCTGGTAGGCGTCACAACGTATTTTTCACGGGTGGGGGTCGCAAGCCCACCGACCCAAAGAGACACAAATAACAGTAATAATAAGTGCCTACATAACAATATGAACAAGTGAAAGTGACACAAAAATCTACATTATAGCTTACCTAACAATAAATACAAGTGAAAATGACACTATCAAATATCATAGTCCAGTGAAACTAAAAATATGTAACAAAAAAAGTACAAGTGAGACACAAAATTATCTTTACAGAAGTAACTTTATTGAGTGAAAATTACATAATAATGATTATAAATTGCAAAATAAACCAATATAAACACTCAAATCGCTTCGCGGCATAATTGCGGGTGGTGCGACGAGTGCAGTAGTGCGTCGTAGCCAGGGCCGCAGTAGAGCGTTCGGACGCGTCTAGGTAAATACGCGGCAAAGAGGTCTCCACTAAAATCGTCATCACATCTGAACCAGTTGTGCTAGAGAGCTCTACTTAACGCCAGTCTACAGATACAAGTACGGGCTACATTTTGAGATTTGGTTGAATGTTCTAGCTATTGAATTTCTAGAGAAAGGCCTATGTTTACAGACGTCGTTTTTTAGCTAGATCGCCCAGATAGGAGTGCCGTCATTTAGAAAGTCAGCCCGGGCGAAGAGGGTTAAGCAAAATGGTATAAATCTCGCTAACACCAGACCAAAGCCCCTCAGCGTATCCGTCCGTTCGTCCGTAAGTGTGCCTGTCCGTCTTGAAACTCCTATTACAGTTATTGATTCAGGGTTATGAAATGTTTACAGATACATATAAGTGGTCTTTACTAATGTCAGTCTAAAGTGTAATGTTATGATTAAAAATGCAAAGGGTATAGGTAAAAGATAATTGTCAATATCTGAACGTTTTTACTGTTTATACTGCTAGTTGTCGCGTTTATAAGTATCATACTTACACATTGTAATTTACTATTGCTAATGGTAAAATAATACGTAAATATCAACAGTAAATATATATATATATATATATATATATATTATATATATATATATATATATATATATATATACCGGTATATATATATATATTTATAGAGAGAGAGAAAGAGAGATACATGATATATCCGGGATTAGAATTTCCTTTCGAACCATCATGTACATTAACACCTTATTGGCGGGCTAGGCGGTCTATTTATATGTACCGCCCAGCGGGGTGTTTTTAGCCAAAATAGGGCTGTTTATGTGATCATTTTCATGACTAAATAAGACCCAGAGCGTAAAACAAGCACCTATCCATGAAAGGGCATAAACAGAGCTTTCCAATGACACCACAACGATCCTTGTATGACCGCTAGTTTTCTTGCAACAACCGCGCAACACAAGTGTAACCATGTAATTCGGTACTTTCCCCATACATTTCAGTATGTAGCGAGTGTGAGAGGGTGGAGAAGGGTGGGATTCGTGTCAGTAGGCCTGCCGCGGTGGTCTGGAACAGTCATACGCTCGCTACTCTCCTGCCACCACTTGTCTCTCTCTCTCAGCAACATTACGTGCTGAAATTGCCACACGACCTATGTCGCGCGCCGCCACATAGTCCAAATTTATTTAACTCGACTTATGTTGCGGGCCGCCAATAGAGGGTTAATAGTCTACACCACACCATTATTCATCATTAGCTAACTAGTAATAGAGATTTATTTTTTACGCATTATACTGGATATTATTTTGGATAATCCTGGTAGCCCACGCACTGTTACTGGTAATTCCGTAGTACCATAAATCAGCATTGGAAGGAGAGAGAGAGAGATAGAGAGAGCGAAAGAGAGTATGTGTGTGTGTGTGTGTATGTGAGAGTGAGACAGTGAGTGCGTGTTTGTGTGCGTGCGTGAGCGTTGCAATGAGTTACAAGTATTAGTGTATAATTATGAAAGAAATATTGTTGTTCATTGAAAGCAGATATTGATACTATAAGAAAGACAAACATATTTCTTGGACAAACACATATTAGTGCATATGTGCAAGTTCATATCTACCCTTGTTTTAGCCGGCATAATCGAGGTCTTTTTACAGTACCCAGATAGATTATTGCATTATACACTCCGATGCCGTAGTCTCTAACCCACTCATAAATATTCGTGGACTTCACCTTTATCTAATTATGGAAGCGTATCTCTGTAAAGGAATTTAGGAAAATAGTTTTCTATGAATCAACCACAAAACTACAATTATAATTATGTACTACTTACTAAATAGCAAGTTTTATCCAACAATCAATCCAGATAGATATAGTTACACAAAGAAAATAATAGGGAGTCCAAGAATTGTTATGAGTGGGCTAGAGAGTATAGCATTCAAGTGTACAATATAGGTATCGTAGGTAGGTGTGATGACTATAAGATGTAGCTAGCATTTATGTGGCTTAGGTTTGTTCCCAGACAGAGGCACATAGTACTTGGTAAGCAAACATTGCGTTGGCCATGCAATTTATCACAATCTGTTTAAATGTGTTGAAATTCACCATGGGCATTTTACAATTATACTACAATGCTCTGATACTCTAGACCTAAACGTAAAGTGAATCCCAGTAATAGTGAATGTTCTCTTTTTATTGAGTGGATCTGTAGTGACTACAGGCTAAAGGTAGCATTTGTAAGGCCCATGTTCGATCCCCAGCAGAGATATACAGTAGTGTATGAACACAAAAAATAGTTGCGCTGCACTGCATAACACTATTGATAATCTGTCGCTGCACAGTTCAGTCAATTTGTTAATTTAATCAACCATAAAGTGTTGCTACTGCACCCATATTATTCTAACCAAAATGTAACTATCTTTACTTTTTATTTCGGTTAAAAAAAAATATCATAATGCTGCAACTTGTACTCTAACAGTTTTATTTATTACATTACAATAAACTAAGATCAAATTTACATTTTCTCATAGCTGATGAATTGGTAATAATTTGAGTTATGATAGTTTTTTTTCTAAATACACCGAAGCCTGAACGTAGTCAGTCCGACTTGAAATATTCATATGTACAAGAAGAAACATAATTTTCACTAAAGCATATTAATCATGCTTGCTAAGGCATTCTTTAATCACGTGTTCTCTTATATCTGGAATAAAATTAACGACGATACAATGCAACTTCTTCATCAAGTTGGAAGAATATCCATCTCATCAAATGTTCAACACGCTAATAAAGTAATACCATTTATAGTATGATTAATGTTATCTAAAGATTAATTAAGTACACTTTGCCATTTTGAAGCAGCAGCTAAGGCTTGAGAAATTAAAAGATTTAAACACCACTATCAAAATGGTAACGAAAGCAACATTGATATCTTGTGATCATAAAACACATTAAATTAATCAACTCATCAAAATTATAATTGGTAATGTTAGTATATATATATATATATATATATATATATATATATATATATATACTGTATATATATATATATATATATAGTACAATCATATAGCAATAGACTGGCGTTCCTAGAACCCTGAATTGAGTATGTCTGCCTAATTGAATGTGTTCTCCACTCAAATACTTCAAACGTTATCCTATTGCCTTCCTAGAAGTGCATAACAGATTTAATATTGTATGTTATTACTTACCAAGCTTATCGATGTTAGTGCTCCTCATTAATCAGCATTAGACACAATAATGTAATACTAAACATTGAAACAATAAGATAAATTTGCGAAGTTATTTTTAGCGTGTGTCTTTTTGTTTGTGAATGTGTATGTATGAGATTGCGTGTGTGTGTGTGTGTGTGTGCTTGGGTGAGTCAGTATGTGTGCTTGGGTGTATCAATGTGTGTGTGCATGCGTGTGTGTGTGTGTGTGTGTGTGTGTGTGTGTGTGTGAGAGAGAGAGATAGTGGAGGTTGTTCTAGTGTACAAAATGACATGTGCTGACGTTGCTGGAACTCTGAATATACAGTATATCAAAGGAAACATGTCAAATATATATCAAAGCAATACTAAAAAAACAAGCAAAAGAACTAAAGAAAACATTATGCAAACATCCATAACATGAGCAAAATACACGTGAGCTGGAAAAAAACAACCTCTGAGAGATAAAGAACACACTGAAAGATATAACATCCCTGAAATATATAGGAAATCCTGAAAGATGTAAACAAAACAAAAACCACGAAAGTTGTAGAAAAATCCGAGATAATAATTACATCTGAAAGTTATAGAACAAAACTGAAATATAACCAACAAATTTATATAATAATGAATACCCCGTTCTTAACATTAATCATCCATTACAAACCCTAATGTACTTGAATAAACTAATGAAAGCATATGGTCTATCAAAACTGAGATATAACAAACTGAGATATACAATACCCTAATAGATATACAATACCCTAATAGATATACAATACCCTAATAGATATACAATACCCTAATAGATATACAATACCCTAATAGATATACAATACCCTAATAGATATACAATACCCTAATAGATATACAATACCCTAATAGATATACAATACCCTAATAGATATACAATACCCTAATAGATATACAATACCCTAATAGATATACAATACCCTAATAGATATACAATACCCTAATAGATATACAATACCCTAATAGATATACAATACCCTAATAGATATACAATACCCTAATAGATATACAATACCCTAATAGATATACAATACCCTAATAGATATACAATACCCTAATAGATATACAATACCCTAATAGATATACAATACCCTAATAGATATACAATACCCTAATAGATATACAATACCCTAATAGATATACAATACCCTAATAGATATACAATACCCTAATAGATATACAATACCCTAATAGATATACAATACCCTAATTGATATACAATTCCCTGAAAGATAACAAAACAACCTGAGAGATCAAATATAAATATTAGATTAATCAATAACCCTGCAATCACACAGGACCTTCCTACATTATCCATACGAAGAAACGTTGCATCCCTTGCATTATTCCTACAGATATTTTCACAGCAATTGTTCCGAGGAACTTGCTTCAATTTGCCGCCTCTCCACATCTTTCCCCGTAGAACTAGGGCAGCTGAGAGCGCCCATGAATTTACACTTTCTCCTCCACAATGCAAAATTAATTTATCCCTAGAACTACTACTCTTTGGAATTCACTTCCCTCGAGTTGCTTTCCACAAACTTACAATCTACAAAAGTTTAAATCCAGTTGTACAAACATTTTATAAATGGAGGATGCCTTTAGGCACATGGACCTTTTTGTTTTATCTGTGTTTTTCCTTCCTCCGTTCATTGTCTCTTTAAAAAAAAAAAAAAAAAAAAAATCCCTGAACGATATGTAAACTTGAAAGATATGAAACATATAACTGAACAATACAAATAAAACTCTGTAAGAAAACAAAAAAGAAAGAAAATAACCTGCAAGATATAAATATATAAGATCAAGGAACTGTAGCCGACTGCACCCGGGGAAGAACACTATAAAGTTAATTAAGATGCCAGGGAGAGAGAGAGAGAGAGAGGGGGGGGAGAGAGAGAGAGTTAAGCTCGGTTCACACATACCCGTCTTGCGCTCCCGTCCTTCCCTGACCACCAAAAATTGTTGGACGGCATCAAATGGAGGACCTTGTGTCCGGAGTGGCCACGTGTGGCCACGATGCCCAACCTCAACATGTCACCGCCCCGGCAGACGGCGCATAGACGGCGACTTGGTGCCACGACCAGTCCCGTTGGACGGCGACCTAAGAAGTCTGTTTATGACCTGTCTGCGACGCACTGCGACGGCACTGTGACGGCACTGCAACCACAATACGGCACTGTGGCGGCACTGCGACCACAATACGATGGACGCAGTGTCGTCGGCGATGGCCACCACCATGAATATAAGAAAAAATCTGCACAGGTGTTGTGTGTGTGTGTGTGTGTGTGTGTGTGTGAGTGATCCTGTATCATTGTGTGAAGGCATGTAGGAGGGTATTGTTAATAAAGGATGTCCTCTCTGTGTAGGTATGGGTGAAGGTGTGGGTATGGGTATTGGTGTGGGTATGGGTATGAGTGTGGATGTGGGTATGAGAGTGGGTGGGTATGGGTGTGGATGTGGGTATTTGTTATCGGTTGGATGTGGGTGTGGATGTGGGTATGGGTATTGGTTGGATATAGGTATGGGTGTGGGTGGGTGTGGATGTGGGTATGGGTATCGGTTGGATGTGGGTATGGGTGTGAGCGGGTACGGGTATGGATGTGGGTATGGGTGACGGCGGCTTGGGAAGTGAGACCGGACCACACGGCGCTCGCCCTTTTATGGATGCCGAGTGGCGGGAACAGGCGGGGTGCGCACGGCGTGGTCACGTGACGCGACGTTGCCACATCGCCGTCTCAACTTTCAAATTTTTTAGTCGCCGACCACTCCCGTTTGGTGGCGTCTATGCACCGACCAGTCCCGTGGATGTCACGTGGGTGTCCCGTCCTATCCCGTTTTTTGGCGGTTGGCCCGTCCTGAGGGGTTTGTTTTTGCATACCAAAAATGTTCGCCGCCTTCACTGCCGCGGCCCGTGTTGTGGCATCACTGTACGTTCATGAACCGACCATACCCGTTTATGTCGTCGTCCTTGCACGTTAGCATACGAATTCAGTGGTCGGGGAAGGACGGGAGCTCAGGACGGGTATGTGTGAACCGAGCTTTAGAATTAGAGAGAGAGGGGGGAAGAGGGGGAACTGGGTGCTGGAGTGGGAGTCTCTAAGTTAATAATTGATTGTGAAAAGAACGTGGAGAGAGAGAGAGAGAGAGAGAGAGAGAGAGAGAGAAAAAGAGAGAGAGAGAGAGAGCAGCGAATGTGTCTATGTGTATGAGTCCCGTATGTGCAATATGATTCGATAATTTTAGTTTCCTCCTTAGACCTCCATCAAGCTTAAAAAACACCCCCAAGGCCCTCCTTCAAGATAAATTTGTATATATTTTGATAAAAAAAAAATCCGGTCGAAGGCTCTTAATGTACAGGCTTGCTATCGCTAGCCAGGAAAAAAAATCGACGCTTAAATATTATGAAAAGTCTTAATATTGGCTAAAAATGGGGTGTAAGATTTTAAAATTACCAAACTAATGGGTCAAACGTCGAAAATCTCAGAACTAATGGGGCTAAACTTAAAGGAGAAAGGGTTCTGGAATCAGTAACTACCTCCCCCTTAAGCTTCAATCACACGAGCGATTTTTCAAACAATATTTATCCTCAACACCGGTCTGGCAGCTTGTAAGGCCAACTTTTCGAGTATTTCTGTTTCCTTAACCGTTCCTGCCTGGGCAGCATTTTAAAATGAAGCAAATTGCGAAAGCCCGGAGCCCGGGTGGTATTTTAAAATCCGTATGCTTGAAAGCGTCCTAAGCGTGCTTTGAAAGCTGCGTGGCGAAACGTTTGTAAACAAGGTCGATCATAGCGCTACCAAGCCTCAACTACATCACTTATCAGTTCGACCTTGTCCGCCATTGCCAGTTATAAAAAAAATTAGTCTTCCAAAGTGTCCGATATGGCTAAATACGCGACAAAACTCTCTCCACGGAAATTGTCATCACACCTGAATCAGTTGATCTAGAGAGCTCTACTTAACGCCAGTCTACTAATACATGTAAGGGGTACATTTTGAGATTTGTGTGAATTCTCTAGCTAATAAATTTAAAGAAATAGGCCTATGTTTACATACGACGGTTTTTGGCCAGATCGCCCGGGTATGACGATCAACATTTAGAAATGCTGCCCGGGCAAGAAGGGTTTTAACGAGAGATTTTAAGTTAAGATTTTTTTTTTTGGGTCTGGACTGCATTCACCCTTATGTTAAGCTAAATTAGTGTTGATATTTCAAGACGTTCACCCCATTAGTTCGGCGATATTAAGAGCTTTCGTCCCATTTCTGTCAATTTTAAGACCTTGTGTGCCAGTTAGGTGTTGATTATTCCATGGCAAGCGGTAGAGTGCCTGTATATTAGGAGGAACCGGTCTTTGGCCTGTACATTCTTAAAAACTGTATACGTTAATCTCGAAAGGGGGTTTTCGGGGGTATTGTTTTAAGGACAGATGGGCTTATTTGTTTGCTTAGTGTTTGGATTTTTTAAATATTTTTTTAGTTTCCTCCCTAGACCTCCATCAACCTGTAAGAAACACTCCTTAGTTGTAAACTAAAGATACAACTAAAGATAAATTTGTACATTTTTCGGTAAACAAATTCCCGGCCGAAGGCCGATTATTTTTTAAATTACTGGCTCGCTATCACTCGCCATGAAAATATCGACACCTAAATGGCATGAAAGGTCTTCATTTTTGACAAATAAATGTGGCGTAAAGTCTTAAACTCGCCAAACTAATGGGCCGAACGTCTTAAACTCTACAACACAATGGGGCTAAGCCCGAACGAGAATGGGGCTACACAAACCAGCCCATCCCACCTGAAATGTGAAGGAGGTCTAGAAAGGAAAAAAAAACTCCATTTACATAATATATCTCCATTCCTGTTTCTGATACAAGCACATTCCACTAAAGGTTGCCAGACAAATGTTGACTATCGAATGTTGTCAATACAAACGCTCGTGTGATACCGGCTTTGTCACACTCTGTACCTTCTCATATTAAGCTGGCCAATACTAGACGATTTTATCAGGTTAAGAAGGACGTCTACCCTTTAAAAGGTGACAACTATTTCCATTCGTCCTTTTAGCTACCATTTGTCTTTCCAAATCTTCGTGAAATCGTCTAAATGCAGTTAAAATCAAGTAAAAAGAAGACGTCAACTGTACTGATGTGATTTTAAAATCGCCTTGAGAGTTGTCAATACACTGTACACTCGGATGTCATAGTCTCTACCCCACTCATTATATTCGTGGACTGCACCCATTATTAGTCATGGAAGTATATCTCCGGAAACGAATTCATGACTATAATTATGTATACATCGACTACAAAAATATATACATTATTTATTGAAAAACCAGTTCCGTCCAAAAACCAATCCAGATATTTGTAACTGCATAAAGAACAACATATGGGGTCCACACGTTTGTTTGAGTAGGCTATAGACTATGGCAACTGAGTGTACCTAGAGAGTTTCATCGTATCCCTGTAGACCAGGCCTTTAGTTACCAATAAAGGCTGACGACTATATAGCCTAATCAATGATATACAACCAAAACAATAATTTAGCAATGAACAATTTTGAGTAGGAGGACTCAACGCAACGAAAATAAAAACAACACAAAACTACTTCAACAACGAAAGCCTAAAAGAAGTGGAAGGCAAATAGATATGCATATGGAGTAAAGGAGAGTGAGCGACAATAAAGCAACATAAAGATGCAAATTACTTTTACAAAATAAATTGGATTACACGGAGCTAGAGGAAGGGGGGGAAAACGGTGTCGGGGGGAAGAAAAATAAAGTGTGTTCCAAAAAATAGCTACAAACTGGAAAAAATAAGCGTAGGAGGGAGAAAAATGGAATTAGGAAGTGGAGGATCGAAGAAAAAAAAAAAACAGCGAATGAGTTGGAGGTACGCTGAAACATGTTTTTGTTTTTTTATTACATAGATACACTGACCACACATGCCTTACTATCCCAGCGAGGTGGTCAGGACTTACTTCTAGTAAAGATAGCTAACCCGTGAGTAAGGGAAAGGGAAAAAAAAGGATAGCAAAGAAGAAGGCTCTCTCCCCACCCTCCGTTTCCTTCGGCAATTTCCGTACATGAAGAGAGTTGGAAGTGAATAACCTTGCAGATCTTGGAAACCATCTGAAGGAATTTATAGAAAGTTAGAAATGGAAAGGAAATTTCATGTAAGAGAGAAAGAGAGATAGATACAAGGAGTTACAAGGACTAGTTAGTATCTCAGAGACCTTTCGGTCCATTCCGTGGAGATACTCGTAGTGGAATGATAGAGAGACTGTTAAGTGCATTACACCCTTTACAGAGTGTGCATAATACTATCTACTCTCTTCTTGAACTTCGCTACTGAAAAATTATTTACAACTTCCGAGGGAAGTTTGTTCCAGGAAGAACAGATCTTCATGTGAAAAGGTTTCCACAGATACTAGTGCTGAACCTTTTCAATTCTAATTTCCAGCCATGGTTGCATGTTGTACTCATGTTAAGGCTAAACATTTTGCTATAATCCACATTGTCAAACCCATTAAGTATTTTAAAAAGTTCAATGAGCTGACCTAGAAGTCTGCGTGTCTCCAACAAAAAGAGATCAAGAGCTCTCAACCGGTCCTCATAGCTCATTTTTCTAAGCGATGGAATAAGCTTTGTAGCCCTAGCTTGTACTCCTTCCAGTCGCTCTATATCTTTCCTGAGTGCTGGAGATCAAAACTGAACAGCATACTCAGGAGAGGCCGTATCAGAGTGTTGTAAAGTGTGAGCACTATTTCCTTATTTCTATACTTAAACTGCCTCTTAATACAGCCCAATAATTGCTGAGCTTTCTCCTATACTTCAATGCACTGCTTGGAACATTTTAGGTCACTGCTAATCAGAACACCCACATCCTTTTCCAAGTCAGTCACTTCCAGAGGCATTCCCAATAGTGAATAGCCTGAATTGGGGTTTGCTTGGCCGATATGCATGACCTTGCACTTTTCCAAGTTTAGAGGCATCTGCCATGTCTCCGACCATTCACCCAGTCTGTTGAGGTCCATCCTAAGATGTTCAATCCATTTGGGGTCTTTCAAATTAATTCCACACTTTATGGCATCTGCAAACTTGGATATCACACTCAACAGACCAATATCGATGTCATTGGCATATATGATAATCAGTAGTGGGCCAAGGACAGATCCCTGTGGAACTCCAGAAGTGACTGAAGTCCACTCAGAAGAAACACCATTGATTGCCACTCGTTGTTGTCTACCTGTTGGCCAACTTTCTATCCAATTTGTGACCTCAGTATTGATACCTAGCGCACTCACTTTTGACATTAGCCTGCAATGAGGCCCTTTGTCAAAGTTATTTTGAAAATAAAAGTAAAGAATGTCTATGGCTCTACTTTTGTCATACTCACTCAGCATTTCATGGAAAAATTCCAGAAAATTGGTAAGACATGATTGGTGTCGCCTGAATCCATGTTGGGAATCTGTAAATAATTGTGGATTTCTAGGTAGTCAACTATCTTGTCTACTAATATCCCTTCTAAGATTTTACTATGATAGAAGTCAAGCTAATTGGCTGATCATTCTTGGGACACTCGTGATTCCCTTTCTTAAAGATTGAGGTCACATTGGCCAGTTTTCAGTTTTCAGGGACTTCTCCATTTTCTAGTGATTTATTGAATATGTCTGCTAAGAAAGGTGCGATTTATTCTGATTTAATCTCGCACTTCACGTACAATTCGAGGAAGAAAGCCATCTGGGCTGGATGACTTGAACCTATATCACTTATCCATTCTTTTTGCTACATCCTCCGGGGAACATCTAATTCTGCTTAGAACTTCACCCTTATGCACTAATCCTGGACTTGGCATGTCACTGGTATTTTCCCTTGTGAATACTGAAGCAAATTAGTCGTTTAGGGATTTAGCTACATCAGTGTCAGAGGTTTATAGTTGGCCTGTTGGATCCTTCAGAGGTCCAATGCTACTTTTGAATGGCTTCCTGTTGTTTACATAACTGAAGAACTGTTTAGGACTCTCTTTGCAGAGGGCTGCAACCCTGAGTTTTTCATTCCGTTTTGCTTCCTTTATAAGAGATTTCACTCCTCTACACATATTTTTGAAGGACCCTAAATCTCTTTGGTCTTCACTTCTTTTGGCCTTTCTGTATGCAACCTTTTTCTTTCGAATTGCTGAAGCTATGTGACTTGTGAACCATTTGGTTGAGTTGAGCCTGATTTGGTAAGTTTAGTAGGAACGAATGCAGCTTGTCGAGCCATAAACTTCTCTTTGAATGAGCACCAAATTGCATTAACATTCTCACCCACGAGTCAGATCTGGGATAAGCTTTCCCGAAGGCCTTCAAAATTTGCACAATGGAAATCTAGTTTTGCACTCTGAGGACTGGTGGGTCTGCTGCTAAAGGTGCGAAAAGAGAACTTAACTAGATTGTGGTCACTACCTCCGAGTGATTCCCCAACAGAGAGAGAGAGAGAGAGGGCGAGAGCGAGAGAGAGTTACGAGTAATATCTCAAGAGACCTTCGAGTCCAATCCGGGGAGATACTGGAAGTCGAAGGAGAGAGAGATTGTTTATTGCACTACACTGTTTACAGAGTGTGCAAAATATTATCTACTCTCTTCTTGAACTGCTCTACTAAAGAACTATTTACAACTTCTGAGGGAAATTTGATCCAGGTAGAACAAATATTATATGTAAAAAGGTTTCCACAAATACTAGTATGGAACCAATTCAATTGTAATTCCCAGCCATGGTTGTGTTATGTATTCATATTAAGCCTAAACATTTTGCTAAAATAAGAGAGAGAGAGAGAGAGAGAGAGAGAGAGAGAGTACAAAGGAGTACAAAGGAAATCAAGCAACAACAGATCTAGTGACCCTTCTAGGCTGCTTGTCCTCCAAAACACTGAGGATCAAGTGTCCAAACAGTGGTTTAGAGTGGGTAAGGGAACATTGGAAAGGGAACTACTGCCCTGCCACTAACGTGGCAGGACTAGGAAGTTAGTAGGGGACATATGGGTTAGTAACTGAGGGGAGGATAAAGTTATTCATTTACAAACGCAGTCAGTCGCGGGTTTGATGCGAGATATTTGTCTAGGCGGAATTTAAATGAATCAACGGTGCTGCAGTCTATAACGTTTCGGGGAAGCCCATTCCACAAGTTGACAACTCGATTGAAGAAGAAATTCTTAGATTCGTGCGAGTTAAAAGATTTACCAATAATTTTGCAACCGTTTCCCCGTGTGTAATTAGATTGGTTGATAGTGAAGTACTTACTACAGTTCATATTGTCGATGCCTTTGATGATTTTGAACACTTGAATTAAGTCGCCTCTTAATCTGCGCTGGGTTAAAGGAAATAGATTTAATTCTCTAAGACGCTCTTCGTATGGTTTGTTCTTTAGGCTAGGTATCATTTTGGTAACTCTACGTTGAACTCGTTCTAGCTTGTTTATATCTTTTTGGTAATAAGGGCACCAGGATTGAACGCAGTATTCCAGAAGAGGGCGGACTAAGGAATTGTAAAGGGTAAGGATAACTTCTTTGGATTTATGCTCAAATGACCTGCCTATAAAGCCAATTATTTTGTTTGCCTTCTTAACAACTTCTGAACATTGTTGACTCGGTTTTAGGTTACTCGATATTGTTACTCCCAGATCAGTTTCTCTGTTTACATTCTTAAGCTGAGTGCCATTCATCGAATAGTTTGCTTTCTCATTTAGGTATCCGACATGTAGTACTTTACATTTATCCGCATTGAAACTCATTTGCCAAATTTGGGCCCAACATGACAATTTATCTAGATTGTGTTGCATATCGTCAACTTGTTCTTTTGAGAGTACGCTATTTGCAATTTTTGTATCGTCAGCAAATTTTGAGATTGTGCAGGTGAGACCCTCATCTATGTCGTTGATGTAAATTAGAAAGAGAATTGGTCCTAGTACCGATCCCTGGGGTACCCCGCTACTTACATTGGTCCATTTAGATGCCTTACCGTTTATGACTACTCTTTGCTTTCTGTTGTTGAGCCAATTTTCTATCCATTTCAACACACCGTCTTGTATTCCATGCGCTTTTAGTTTTAGCAGTAAACGTTTGTGGGGAACTTTGTCAAAGGCCTTTTGAAAATCAAGGTATATAATATCTACAGCTTTACTCTCATCGTAGAGGTTGAGGATATCGTGGAAGAAGTCTAAGAGGTTTGTTAAACAGGAACGTTTTTTACGAAAGCCGTGTTGAGTATCTTTAAGTATGTTATTTTCCTCTAAGTGATTTACGAGTCTGTCTCTTATGACCGTTTCTAGCATTTTACATACAACTGAGGTTAAGCTAATTGGACGATAGTTACTGGGTAGGGATTTGCTGCCTTTTTTGAATATCGGTGTTACGTTGGCTAGCTTCCACTGATCAGGCATAGTTCCAGACTGCAAGGATTTATTGAATAGTAATGTCAGTGGTTTGGAGAGCTCATTCTTAGCTTCCTTTAGAACTCTAGGCGAGATTGTATCAGGTCCTGGCGTTTTATTTACTTTGAGTTTATCTAAACAATTCAATACTTCTCTCTCTGTAACGGTAATATTGCTTAGAAGATCTGAATTATCAATCTGAATCGGCGATGGTGTAGGGATATCACTGAGGTCTTCGGTTGTAAAAACTGATGCAAAGAAGGTATTGAGGGCATTACTCATTTGTACTTCGTCTTTGGTGTATTCTCCTTTTTCATCGACTAACGGTCCAACAGTTGAAGTAACTACTTTTTTCTTTCTGATATAACTATAGAATTCTTTCGGGTTTGTTTTACTTTGATTCGCAATATGTAACTCTAAGGTCTTTTTACTTTGCTTAATTAACTTTTTGGCTTTGCGTCGTAGCTCTACAAATTTCACCCGTTCTTCGTCATTTTGTGAGGATTTTAATCTATCATTAGCAAATTTTTTAGCAAGCAGGCAGTTTGAAATATCTTTATTCCACCATTTGGGCTTATTATTATGGCCTGGACGCCGTATTTTCGATGGTATGCAGTCTTGCACTGCTTTTAGGTAAGTGGTTTCGAATAACTTCCAAGATGTATTTATATCGTTATTGTTAATTAAAAAGCTCCAGTCAGTTTCTTTAAACATAGCTCTAAGTTTATGGAAGTTTGCTTTCTTGAAATTAGGGACTTTTTCGATGCTACTATTTGGTTCGTTACTAGTAAACTTTAAAGTGAAAGTTATCGTACGATGGTCGCTGTTACTGAATTCATCACCAACATTCAAATTCTCTATCAATTCTTCTTTTGTTGCAAGTACAATGTCAAGAACGTTATTACCACGGGTCGGCGTTCGAACAAATTGATAAAGCGAGAGAGAGAGAGAGAGAGAGAGAGAGAGAGAGGTAAGAGAGGTAAGTTGAAAGTTAGATTTACATAGATTTACATATTGTACACACACTTACCACACAGACTTTACGATCCAAGCGAGATGGTCAGGACTTAATCGTTATAGAGGTGGTAGAACCCCAAATAAATAATGGTGGAACAAAACGATAGTACATTAAAAGGCTGGAGAGAGAGAGAGAAATAGTTGGACGGACAGTGTGGTAGAAGACGCAAAAAACAGAAGGGTGAAAGTTTGGAATATATACCGGTTTATATATATATATATATATATATATATATATATATATATATATATATATATATATATATATATATATATATATATATATATATATATATATATATATATATATATATATATATATATATGTTGGTGTAGCCAGGTAATAAATTGTCTTTAAGGTAGGCGAGGTTGAAGGAAATACATGTATCAGCATTAATTATTTTATTATTAAGAATTTCAATAGAACGAACAGCAATTCTCAGGTGTTCTGGGAGATTGTGCAAAAGGTGAGCAAAATTCATGATGATCCGACGCGTTTCGATAGACAACTATCATCTTCAGGGAATGGAAGGTAAGGGAATAGGATGAATGATGAATGAATGAATGAATATAGAAAAGGTGGGTGAGGGTGAAAGAAGGGAAGTTTTTATTGGTTAAGTAGGAGAGACCGTGATAATAGTGGGAGAAATAGGGTGTCGGGGCTTGACCCAACGTGCGTGAGTTGAATAATTGAGCTGGGGTTGAGTTGATTTAGTTGGAGAAGTTACTTTAATGAGATTCAGGATGGCTTGCCAAGAAGGGGGCAAGGGATGGGGAGCAAGTTAATTTTGGGTGGTATAAGATCGAAAGTGCTTGCATGTTTTGGGGTTGTATATTTGGGTGGTAGTAATTCGAAAATGGTATAAAAGGGGGAGGTAATTTTGGGTGGCATTGAGTCAAAAGGGGTACTGCTGGGGAAGTCTGTCAGTGGCAGAACCTGTAAGAAGGCTGTACTGTTATTATTATAGAAGTTACGTTAAAAGGTTGTTGTCTTGTACTTTGTCTGTGAAATTATACATTTTAATGGAAAGTGAAGCTAGGAATCTAGGTCAAGAGTGGTAGGGAGGCTGGACTGTGGACGAGCCGGCATGACCCACCTCCTCTACCAATCCTGATTTTAAGTGAATATTGGAATGGGTGCCTCTCTGTTGTTGGGGTGAAGGAGGTTTGACAAGGGGCGGGGGGGATATAAAATTATGTTGAAAATTTGGATGAAGTTATCATGAAAGGTCTCAAGTTTTATAATTTGTTTTTCTGCTAATTGCTGCCAATAAGTATTTAGAGGGGGGATGTGGGCTAGATTGTGAAGATGTTGTGCCGTCTGGAACTCATACCACTGAGTCCCGAACATCCACCTCAGTGCTTTATTTTGTATTCTTTGATATTTTAGTTGGTTGGTAGGGGCCGAAAGTGAAATGCTGAGTGGGACGTAGCACAAAAGAGGTCTTATAAGTGCTTTGTATAAGTGAAGCTTGGTTTTTATTGAGGCATTTCTGAATCGATAGATGGTTTGTAGTGATTTAGATGCGATGGCAATGGAAGTTTGTGCTTGTTTGTGGAATCGGATGTTTTTGTCGAATGTGAGGCCGAGTACTTTGTTTGTGGGAGAGACATTTATTTGTGTGCGGTTAGGGACAGGTGCTCGGGAGTTCTGGAATAAGGGTCTTGGGCGGGGATGTCCTTTGGCAAAGTATGTGACGTGTGATTTTTGAGGATGAGCCTGAATCCGCCATTTTTGCTCCCATTGTGCTACTTTGTAAGTTCTCTTTGAGCTCTGTTTGTCAATGCGTCTATTGTGTCTGCTCTTATTATTTGCGTCACGTCGTCTGCGTACATTACTGTGAGAGAGTCATTGTGAGTGGGGTTGGGAAAGTCATTTGTGTATAGGATGTAGAGGGTAGGAGCGAGCACTGAGCCCTGAGGTACGCCTGCGTTTAGTGCAAATGAATCTGAATAAAGATTAGAAAACTTAATTTTGGCTGTTCTATTATCCAAAAAGTTGCAGAGAAGTTTCTGAGTAATTAATGGGAAGTTGAAATTTTCGCAGATTTTGTACTTCAAGCCTTCGTGCCACACTGTGTCAAAAGCTCGTTTTATGTCCTTTGTAATTAAGGCTGTCTTGTTTTTTCGTCTGGACTGTTTGTTTATGTGAAGGTAGTTTGTGATAATGTTTAGTGCTTCTTGTGTCGATCTGTGTTGTCTAAAACCAAATTGCATGTTCGTGAGGAGTCCTTCGTCTTCGAGAAATAGTCTGAGTCGGTGGTTTATGATACGTTCTAGAGTCTTCCCAAGAGTCTCAAGTAGACTAATGGGTCTGTAGTTTAGTGGATTAGTCTTGTCTTGGTTTTTCTTGGGAATGAGGATAATGGTCGCTGTCTTGAAGCAGACAGGAAAGTAGCCTGATGCCAGGATGGCGTTGTAGAGGCGAGTGAGTGCTGTTATGAAAGTGTTAGGTAGGTGCTTTACAAGGTGGTGATTAACACCCGTGGCACCAGGCGCCTTTCTCCGTGTTTTAGACAGGATGAATTTGACTTCGTCTGGCACAATGGGAGCAGTGAGTATGTTTTGAGGGTCAAGTGTGTTTAGGTTAATGTGTGTGTCATGGGAGATGTTGTCAGGGATGGTAGTGAGATGTTGTTCTATATTGCGGATGTGTTGTTCGGCAGGCCTTTCAATGGGGTGTGGGTGGTATACTTGTTGCCATGTCTGTTTAAATGTATCTGTGATAGCCCTAGGATCAGTAATTTTGTTGCCATTAATAGTGAGGGAGGATGTTCTGGGAGTGGTATTACCTTTTAAACGTTTTATATGTTGCCAAAATTCCCAGGGCTTAGTTTTTCTGTTTTGTTCTGCTGAGTGTACTAGGTGAGTCCAGTGAGCGTCATGATCAGATTGCAGGCTGTTAAGGATGTGAGTTCTGAGGTTGGAGAGGTCGTAACGTACTCGGCCTGGTATGCGGTTGTGTTTGTTCTGTTCGAATCGACGACGATAGCACACTAGGAGTCGTTGTGTTCTGATGGAGGGTCTGAAAGTGTGTTTGATTTTGTATGTAGTTTTTGGGATGGTTGTGTTGGCTGCATTTATGATTTTGTTCTGTAGGTTCTCAATTGTTGGTCTATGTGTGTGTAGTGTTGTCCCTCATAGTCGTGTATGTAGTTGTCTTCTGATAAAATGTTTTTGAATTCTTCCCAGTTTGCTTGTGAGTAGTTAAAATGAGATTGACATGGGACTTGAATTGGGTTTGAAGAAATTGACATGAAAACTGGGATGTGATCTGATCCTGAAAGTGGCCCTGGGGAAATATCATGATGGAATATATTAAAAGCTTGGTTTGAAAAAATTAAGTCAGGTTTACCATTACCGTTTGGTGTGAAAACTGTGTTGAAGTCTGGGCCTTGAAAAGTTAATCTTTTGTGGTTGTGTAGTGCTAATAGTTGAATTCCACGTTGATTAATGGTATTATGTTGGAAAGCTTGGTGTCTAGCGTTAAAGTCTGCAAGTATAAGTGTAGGTGCATTGTTATTGAATAAGGTATTTAAGTCTGTGTAAGGGATGTAGGTATTGGGTCTGACATATGTGGTGGCAACTATGAGGGGTCCAAGTGTTGTGTGTGTTTTAACTGCAAGGAAATGCTTGTATGTCCAGTCTGTGATGAATTCGTGTTGAATGGTGCTTTTTATCATGATTGCAACTCCATCGTTGGCATCGCCGTCGGTTTGTCGTGTTGTGTACCCAAAGAATCTAATTTTATGATTTTATGTGTGTTGTGCGTACAAGTGCTGTTAATTAGTATTATGTCTGGGTCATTATCTAAAATTAATTGTGTGAGTAGGTGTCTGTTAGTGTAGTAGTGTCTTATGTTGAATTGGATGACTCTTAACATGATGGGGTATCGTGAAGTGAGCTATGTGTGGGGGAGTGGTGGGATGGTGGGGCCCGGGTTGGAGAGGGAGAGGATGAGGAGCGGACTCCTCCAAAAGATGGAGATTTGGAGGTAGAGTTGGTGTTTTTTCTTGGGGTTTCGACTTTACGTGACTTTGACCGAGAACGGTTTAATTCAGGGGAGGCTATCTCTGCTGGACTGGTGGGTTTTCGTTTTAGAGGAGATTGGGGAGGAATGGTGGGCGTTTTTGGTGTAGGAGGGGGTGGGGGAGGCATGGAGGATGTTGGGGTAGTAAGGTTAGGAAGGTCAGGGTCAGATGCATTGAGAGTTGGGTCAGTGACATTTGTGATGGGGGGGGGGGGGGGGGGTAGGGGGATCTTGGGGTTCATTTTCAGTGGTGAGAGGGATTGACATTTCAGGGATTTCGTTGGCGCTTGGGGGTTGAGGAATAGGGGTAGTGGAGGATGAGTTGGAGGTAGAGGTTGAGGGTAGTGGAAGAGGAGTGGCTGAGAGAGATGGATTGTGAGAGTTCTTGCTATGCTGGAACCAAGACTCAGGGATCATGATGGCAGGGAGGTTGTGGGCAGTCAGGCCATCATTTAGGAGCTTGTTAAACTGTGGGGTGACTTTTTGGTTCGTGAGGTGGAGTGCAACATTAACAAGGACTGAAGTTTGGGCGAATATTTCGCGGTTGAACAATGGGCCCGGAGGATTGATGTTGGGTGGGGTAGGGGGGGAGGATTGAGGGATGTGTGAGGTGGTCGCTGAAGCATATGATGTGGCAGTGACTGGGTGGGATGAGAATAAAGGACGTGTTTGGTTGGGAGTGGTTGGAGTGGCCTTTGCGTTTTTTCTAGTTTCTTTTAAGACATTGAGACGGAAGGGACATTCGGCACTGATTGCAATGTGAGGGCCATTGCAGTTTGAGCATTTCAGAATGATTGAAGAGCTGGTGGTAAATGAGTGCCCTGACTCAGCACAACGAGAGCAAGTTACTGTTTTCTTACATTTGGCTGTGGGATGTCCGTAAGCATAACAGTTATAGCACTGCCCGAGATTGATCCAGGACTCAGGGGTCAGAAAATCAGGCGGAAATCACATGAAATGCCTTGAGACCTGCTTTTAGAAGCTTACTGGCCTCCTGAGGGGAGGCACATCGAATTTTGAGGGCTTGACGTTGGGTTTTAAATACTTCACAGACAGTGATGGAGTTTCTCTTGGAAATTTCCCTGGCAATCTCAACTTCGTCTTTGTTGAAGATGTTCTTGTCAGGGTGCAGAATTTTGACTGTACAGGCAGCTTTAAGTTCTGGGGAGAGGACTAGTTCATAACCAGCAGATTGGAGTTTCTTTAGAGTGGCGGGGTTGAGATATGCATCAAGATCTTTTTGTGAAGCAAGTCTTATTTTGATAACATTGAGATTTTTGAAAACCCTGACTATTTGGGTTTGAGTGATACTAAATATGTGAGAGCCTGGGTCATCAGGGGGATCGTTAATGCATTTGAATTTGACATACAGTGCCATACTGAATCATTGGGAGAAACAAGTCTAATTACTAACTATAAGGAAAGTGAAAATTAATGGGGAAATAACAAGTTAGGGAGGTAGAGTTAATTGAAAAATTTTATGGAGAATTTTAAAACTGTACCCAGGGGGCACCCCTATGGGATGTCCCCAGAAAAAACCTAACTCCTACCTATGTCCTTGGACTGTAGGCAAGCCTATGTCACCAGACCCTAACCTACTTGAAGTATAAACCCTACCCACTTGCCTCCTATAACCAGGGGCTAAACCCCCCCCCCCCCCCCCCCTTCATGGCAATGCCTTCAGGGTTCGGCGTCGTACTACAAGTGGGCTTTTAATGGGCGGTAGTGGGTAATATTTAATAATCTAGAAAAGGAAAAGTAGTGGGAAAGGTTTGGGGAAAAGATAAGAGTATAGGAAAGTAATGAGAATGGACAGGATGATGATGAGATATGAGGTGAGATGCAGGGAGCTGATTGGCCGGGCGAGCACAGATCGAGGTGTCAATTGGAGGAGGAGAGAGAACTGATGGAGGAAGCTATGGGGCTAGGTTTTTCTGGTCCTCAACTCGTCCATCTTCTACTGCTGCTTGAAGATACTTCTTTCTTCTTTCTTCTTTCTTCTTCCGCTTGAAGATGGGGGGGGGGGGGGGCTACAGGCCTGTAAGAGAGACCAGAGCGTCACCAAGTACCACCTCGAAGTAATGTGAGAATAGGATATGATGAATGAATGAATGAATATAGAAAAGGTGGGTGAGGCTTGAAAGAAGGGAAGTTTTTATTGGTTAAGTAGGAGAGACAGTGATAATAGTGGGAGAAATAGGGTGTCGGGGCTTGACCCAACGTGCGTGAGTTGAATAATTGAGCTGGGGTTGAGTTGATTTAGTTGGAGAAGTTACTTTAATGAGATTCAGGATGGCTTGCCAAGAAGGGGGCAAGGGATGGGGAG